>NQII01008557.1:12028-67872 GCA_002778355.1 Clitarchus hookeri | reverse complement strand
AGAGGGAAGAAAGGCATGCCATCGTCTCCAACGAATCCCGCTTCTGCTTGCATCACCACGATGGTCACATCTGTGTCTGGTGGCACACGTCTGGTGGAGTCCTGCACTATGCGCCGTCATACCGGCTCGGCACGGTATGGAGTGCCTTCGCGTCTAGTCCGCATCCCTGATACGCGGACCAGCAACCAAGACATCATGTGAGTACCCTATCTTCAGAGGCAGCCTGGGGCTCTGTACCAACAGGACAAATCGCGACCGCATATGACACACGTCGTCGGACGATTCTTGAATGACCACCATGTCGCAATGCTTCTTTGGCCTGCGCTTTCACCAGGTGGAGATACCACATACGGAAATCCAAAGTCTCTTCCACGCAATGCCGTGTATTGTAGCAAGCGGTTATTGCCACACAGTACTGTTTTCCCCATGTTATGTAAATCATACCGAGCTGCAAGAAAAATTATGTCAGCTGTGTATAANTAAATCATACCGAGCTGCAAGAAAAATTATGTCAGCTGTGCATAAAGGGTGTTCTGCTCAATAAATCTGATTGTGATAGCTCACAATCTTATTGGGGTCGCATTTTTAATGACCAGCGGTTAACTATGAAACCAAGTCATACATTGGGTGATTTTTCAAAGGTTGTATTCAAAGAGTGTGTAGATACTGCGAATATACTACAACAGTAACTTACACAATGCGTCTTATGAGAAGAATATTGGTACAATGCACAAACAGGAGCAAGTTAAAAGTTTCTGTGAGCCAACAGCCACCCATAGAGATGCTATGGTTTATGGCTGCACTGGTGCTAGTNGGAGCAAGTTAAAAGTTTCTGTGAGCCAACAGCCACCCATAGAGATGCTATGGTTTATGGCTGCACTGGTGCTAGTTTCTGACCGTGCAAGCACTGATCATAATGTCACTTTCTGCAGCAGAAGTAAACGAGTATTTTCGGGACTTTTAAGAGTTACACTGATAGTGTAAATTGTTCACTGGCGACATATTAAATAGGGTATAAAGTATACAGTGCGCAGTAAATGAGAGCCAATAAAATTACTGCAATACAATCACTAAAAATGTCAGAAAAACAAAAAATAAGAGAAGGTTGTCAATAAAACCTTGCGAAATTAAACAATTTTAGCGATGTGGTGCACAAAACGAACAAGAAAATAAACAATGTGAATCTAAATTTAGGTAAGGAAATAAAGTAAATAATATTACATTTATATATAAAAACAAATCGTGTCAAAGAAAGGACAAAAAAAAAAGTACCTAAAATGCAGTGAGAGGAAAGATGCCGGCCGGCGAGAACAACGACAGGCGTAGTCGCACTAAAGGCTCTTTTCCCATCTGCCTGAACTTGCCTTTTATGTCGCGGCTATATCAGCTCCTACCTGTTCCAAGAGTCTGGCACAGCAAATATTCCATCGTTCATCTTCCGCAACGACGTGCACCGTCTGAGTCTGAACATACTTCGCAAATTGCTGGCACCGAGGCACACCGATGACCTGCAATAGCCTCAAGTGGCCCCCAGCTGTCACCTCCGACCACAGCGCTGCGAGCGGATGTCACCGATACACTGACCATCGCCAGAGTCATGTAGTCTTAAGTAGATTCTCCTGTCAGCTTCCTCGTTACTGTGTCGAAACGTGCAGCGCTGCCCTCCTACTACCGGCACGGGAAAACACGTCATCTCTACAACACGATCAAACGTACATACCATGTGAATGCCTTCTCCAAAGCGGCCTTTCCACTGCCTCGTGTTCCACACCTGACGTCACAGTCGCAGAGTCTGTCAAACAGCGGGCTGAGAACACTTGTGTGGTGAGCGTAAAACATGTCGGGGGAGATCCGTCTTGAGGTGATTCTTTGCCCTTGTGCGTGGAGATCAGAGGCCGACCCAGCAACTGGTGTTCGGAGTGGGCAACGACGGACAGTGAAAACAGCTGCCCGCACAGGGAACGGGATGTTGTTTCCAAGACAGGCGAAGGTACTTCGGATAACGGTATGCGACAAAGACGCTCCTCCGTCACGAATATGAGAGGGTTTTTTGCTGCAAGCGGGTTGTGCATATTTTAACGAGTGGTGAAAAAGGCTGGATAGTGAGACTATGGAGTACTCACGATCAAATGACACCATGCTCGCAAAAAAACGCACCAGTGAAAGAGCCGATTAAGAGGATGCAGTACTGGCAATTCAGCTTTGGCCAAAACACCTGGTTATTAAAATGACAAAAATGTTCCTCTTAGTATCGTCTATAGCATTCCAAATTGAAGATATTGTAACAACTGAGCTTTTACTTGCTGCACAGTACCATCCTACATACACAACACCAGTAGCGGTGAAGAAGTGGGAGGGGGNNGTGCAGTTATATATTCTAGTTACACATGTTTATTTATGCATTCAATTAAATTTGTGTGTAAAGGCTGTGCTGTGCTATGACGTGCTGTCGATTTATCAATTTATCTAAATGAGTTGAGCTTCAATCTGTGTTGGAATATAGCATTTTCTTCTTCGGTTCTTTGTGGGTTCCGTACACTAAATGGATGTGTGAGTTTGGTAATGCGGATTACGTTATATAGATTGCGCTATTGTATTTTTAATTTTCTTAAACAATCACTCGTATCTAGTCCTGTTCAAGATATGTAGCGTACATAATAAAAAAACAAAAATAATATTTAAACATTTAATATACACATTTGATTTATTATATTTCTGTTTCACTTTTTNAATCACCCAAACTTCCCAATAGAACGTCTGTGGATCGTGTAATACATACTCTACCACAATCACCCAAACTTCCCAATAGAACGTCTGTGGATCGTGTAATACATACTCTACCACAATCACCCAAACTTCCCAATAGAACGTCTGTGGATCGTGTAATACATACTCTACCACAATCACCCAAACTTCCCAATAGAACGTCTGTGGATCGTGTAATACATACTCTACCACAATCACCCAAACTTCCCAATAGAACGTCTGTGGATCGTGTAATACATACTCTACCACAATCACCCAAACTTCCCAATAGAACGTCTGTGGATCGTGTAATACATACTCTACCACAATCACCCAAACTTCCCAATAGAACGTCTGTGGATCGTGTAATACATACTCTACCACAATCACCCAAACTTCCCAATAGAACGTCTGTGGATCGTGTAATACATACTCTACCACAATCACCCAAACTTCCCAATAGAACGTCTGTGGATCGTGTAATACATACTCTACCACAATCACCCAAACTTCCCAATAGAACGTCTGTGGATCGTGTAATACATACTCTACCACAATCACCCAAACTTCCCAATAGAACGTCTGTGGATCGTGTAATACATACTCTACCACAATCACCCAAACTTCCCAATAGAACGTCTGTGGATCGTGTAATACATACTCTACCACAATCACCCAAACTTCCCAATAGAACGTCTGTGGATCGTGTAATACATACTCTACCACAATCACCCAAACTTCCCAATAGAACGTCTGTGGATCGTGTAATACATACTCTACCACAATCACCCAAACTTCCCAATAGAACGTCTGTGGATCGTGTAATACATACTCTACCACAATCACCCAAACTTCCCAATAGAACGTCTGTGGATCGTGTAATACATACTCTACCACAATCACCCAAACTTCCCAATAGAACGTCTGTGGATCGTGTAATACATACTCTACCACAATCACCCAAACTTCCCAATAGAACGTCTGTGGATCGTGTAATACATACTCTACCACAATCACCCAAACTTCCCAATAGAACGTCTGTGGATCGTGTAATACATACTCTACCACAATCACCCAAACTTCCCAATAGAACGTCTGTGGATCGTGTAATACATACTCTACCACAATCACCCAAACTTCCCAATAGAACGTCTGTGGATCGTGTAATACATACTCTACCACAATCACCCAAACTTCCCAATAGAACGTCTGTGGATCGTGTAATACATACTCTACCACAATCACCCAAACTTCCCAATAGAACGTCTGTGGATCGTGTAATACATACTCTACCACAATCACCCAAACTTCCCAATAGAACGTCTGTGGATCGTGTAATACATACTCTACCACAATCACCCAAACTTCCCAATAGAACGTCTGTGGATCGTGTAATACATACTCTACCACAATCACCCAAACTTCCCAATAGAACGTCTGTGGATCGTGTAATACATACTCTACCACAATCACCCAAACTTCCCAATAGAACGTCTGTGGATCGTGTAATACATACTCTACCACAATCACCCAAACTTCCCAATAGAACGTCTGTGGATCGTGTAATACATACTCTACCACAATCACCCAAACTTCCCAATAGAACGTCTGTGGATCGTGTAATACATACTCTACCACAATCACCCAAACTTCCCAATAGAACGTCTGTGGATCGTGTAATACATACTCTACCACAATCACCCAAACTTCCCAATAGAACGTCTGTGGATCGTGTAATACATACTCTACCACAATCACCCAAACTTCCCAATAGAACGTCTGTGGATCGTGTAATACATACTCTACCACAATCACCCAAACTTCCCAATAGAACGTCTGTGGATCGTGTAATACATACTCTACCACAATCACCCAAACTTCCCAATAGAACGTCTGTGGATCGTGTAATACATACTCTACCACAATCACCCAAACTTCCCAATAGAACGTCTGTGGATCGTGTAATACATACTCTACCACAATCACCCAAACTTCCCAATAGAACGTCTGTGGATCGTGTAATACATACTCTACCACAATCACCCAAACTTCCCAATAGAACGTCTGTGGATCGTGTAATACATACTCTACCACAATCACCCAAACTTCCCAATAGAACGTCTGTGGATCGTGTAATACATACTCTACCACAATCACCCAAACTTCCCAATAGAACGTCTGTGGATCGTGTAATACATACTCTACCACAATCACCCAAACTTCCCAATAGAACGTCTGTGGATCGTGTAATACATACTCTACCACAATCACCCAAACTTCCCAATAGAACGTCTGTGGATCGTGTAATACATACTCTACCACAATCACCCAAACTTCCCAATAGAACGTCTGTGGATCGTGTAATACATACTCTACCACAATCACCCAAACTTCCCAATAGAACGTCTGTGGATCGTGTAATACATACTCTACCACAATCACCCAAACTTCCCAATAGAACGTCTGTGGATCGTGTAATACATACTCTACCACAATCACCCAAACTTCCCAATAGAACGTCTGTGGATCGTGTAATACATACTCTACCACAATCACCCAAACTTCCCAATAGAACGTCTGTGGATCGTGTAATACATACTCTACCACAATCACCCAAACTTCCCAATAGAACGTCTGTGGATCGTGTAATACATACTCTACCACAATCACCCAAACTTCCCAATAGAACGTCTGTGGATCGTGTAATACATACTCTACCACAATCACCCAAACTTCCCAATAGAACGTCTGTGGATCGTGTAATACATACTCTACCACAATCACCCAAACTTCCCAATAGAACGTCTGTGGATCGTGTAATACATACTCTACCACAATCACCCAAACTTCCCAATAGAACGTCTGTGGATCGTGTAATACATACTCTACCACAATCACCCAAACTTCCCAATAGAACGTCTGTGGATCGTGTAATACATACTCTACCACAATCACCCAAACTTCCCAATAGAACGTCTGTGGATCGTGTAATACATACTCTACCACAATCACCCAAACTTCCCAATAGAACGTCTGTGGATCGTGTAATACATACTCTACCACAATCACCCAAACTTCCCAATAGAACGTCTGTGGGAGGATCTGGGCAGATGCGTAGCACAGCATAACAAGCAAGGATCAACTGAAGGCGGTGTTGCTTCAAGAATGGCACGGAATAGGGGCCACATTCACTGGAAACTTGGTTCACTCAATGCAAAATACACTTGAGGCCGTTATTCAAAGACAATGAAAGCCAACAAAGTACTAATGCAGTGCAAATCTACTGCTATTAACACACAACCTATATCTATATCCACGTTGCAGCAGTCCGTACAAGATAACTTGTATGATCTGTACTCAAAAGCTTTCAGTTCGGTTTTCTGTGTATACTTTTGTACTTCACTGTATGTACTCTAAGTATATATTTATTTCTTTTTGACCTGNTCAGTTCGGTTTTCTGTGTATACTTTTGTACTTCACTGTATGTACTCTAAGTATATATTTATTTCTTTTTGACCTGAAACGGTTATTCAATAGATTCGATTAATAGTATCTGTACACCTGTTTCAGCGTCTGTGCTTATAGTTATGGTCTGTGGCGAAGAGAACACAGAATGAGAAGAGGAGGTCTGAGGCAAAGAGAACACCGAGAGTAGACCACGTCAAGACTGCCTGCGGAAACTTTCAAAGTAAGCGGTATATTGGCAGTTCGGAACCAATCATAATAACNTAGACCACGTCAAGACTGCCTGCGGAAACTTTCAAAGTAAGCGGTATATTGGCAGTTCGGAACCAATCATAATAACAGTACTTGTGAGAAAAAAAAAGTTCTGGCAGCACCCCTCTTCCCTCGTATACTTTTCAAATTACGATTAAATACTCCGCACAAACTCGTTCAATTCGTGGATATTTAAATTGTAGCATGCATCCCAATATGTAAAAACGCTGTCTTTATTACTCGTCGCAGAGTTTTCAATTGTGACAAATGCCATTTTTTTTTCGTACAGATTATCCCAGAAATATTTTGTTGCTGATTTTTGCATTAGCATTCGAGCCCAGCAGGCGGCGTTTGCACGCATAGCAACGTGAGCTAGCCAAAGAAAATGTTATACTAACCCTTGTTTACCTTTATATAATCGAACAATAATCGCCATACATACGTCTACCTGTGTATTTTACACTGACAGGTCTGTAACCATCGCCAAAAAAGATATTTTCATATACTGAAATTCTGGCTTGGGGTCTCAACAGCCTGAGCGCTCAGCAGATTAATGTCCCGCCTAGTGATCAACCCTAGGTGCTATCTGTCGTCCTAAGATCACAAGGCCAATAAATACCTCCTTTGACCGTCAGCGAGAGTGGCACATGATATGCCCAGCGTAGCTCCCTTGTTAGATACAGGAGCTGCGGATACCGAAACACGGCTCAAAAAGCATATATACGTGTGTGTGTGTGTGTTTGTGTGTGTGTGTTTGTGTGTGTTTGTGTGTTTGTGTGTGTGTGTGTTCGCGTGCGTGCGTGCGTCACTACATTTCGACTCCTGGAGTTACATGCTGTTTATCACTTTCTTAGTACTAGAGCACGGCACTGGCCTGACGCAAGCACATGTGTGCATACCTTCACATCCACGGTGAATTATAGGGGTTCCACCTAGCTAGCGGGACCACGGTGGTGTAGTGGTTAGATTTCTCGCCAACCACCTAGGCGAACCGGGTTCGATTTTCGGCAGGGTCGCTCCCGGATTTTCGCATGTGGGAATCGTGCCGGACGATACCGCTATTCGGCGGTTTTCTCGGGGATCTCCAGTTTTCTTAGCTACTCCATACCCACCATCGCTTCACCCTCATCGACTCTCAAGACCTCGATGTAAGAGTCCCCCAAATCTCTTCACTCACGCCTACCTAGCGCTTGAACTGCGCAGTATTTGAAATACACATTTTTCCACGAAACTGTCAAACGTGAATACTACAACGAGCCGGTATACGAAAAGACTGCACACTTTAGACGATGTCCGTTGAGTGCTTACAACACATCGCAAAAATTAAAAACTCCATTTCAGGCTACTCCAACATAGCTAAAAATAGAATTTTCATAGTGCCATATCTCGAAATATGTATATGAGTAAGATATTTTAAAAAAATACTCCAGGATCCTGCATTGAACCCTGCTGTTGACTTCCCACCAATAAAATTATTTTAAGTCCCGGTACAGTATGCGCGCTGCCAGTTCAAAGCCTTGTACTTAGCGACGATGGCGCACTCTGCACACGTAAGCTGCAGTCCTTATCGCTCTAGTGCTTCTCTGCCTCGTGCGGAAAATAGCTCCCGGTAGGCAATTTTTTTTTCTAACCTACCCTGTTGCTAAGTGTTAAGTGTACGTCAGAGGTAGGGACGGGAGTTTAGGTGCGTCTCAGGGCTAGGCCCCATACGCCTACAGGAGAGGGAATTACATGCAAGGAGGCGTGCATCGCGGCAGAGAGGGATTAAAGCAGCCATGGCCGCAATTGGGGCCATGAACTGTATCCCTAAGTGTTCATATGGTTGAGGCTATAGTTAAGAAGGGGGAGGAGAAAAAACCGGCATAGGCATCGTAAGAAACCTCCCGACAGGAAAGAAGTTCAAAACTTATTCATGCATTAATGAAAATGCTAAAGGAGGCAGCAGGTGTGGATTACATGCTTTTTAATGTGGAGTTGAAAATCTATAAGAGAAAGGGGCGGGGCTGTGATAGCAAGCGCCTGTCAGGTTGAACTGCTGTCAATATTTCTGCGCATGCGAACCAGCACAATAATATTGACAGCAGCTGTTGAATGCAGGGGCCTTCCTGCTCTTCGTTGAGTCTGTCGGCAAACTGGACAGCTCAGTCATGGCATGGCACCTACTCCATCTTCACTCTTCCGCGCTGACACCAGGATCTCCACGCCGTGGGTGAAGGCGGGGAGCCAAAGCACGGGTAACCACCCCCTCCCCATCCTTCAAAGTAGTCTGTCGGTCGGGGTGACTTCAACTCGGCGTGACATCCGGGACCTACCAGGCCTGATGGCGAATCAACTGGACGCATCCGCAGTCAACAGCCCGCAGAATCCAGCAGTGATGCTCGCTACACTTCGCCCGTGGCACCTCGACATCCCACTTCCCACCTTGATCGTTGGGCTGCCTCCCGCACGATGCTCTTCTCCCGGTAGGAGAGCCGGTGACAACGACACATCCAGCACGGGCTGCAGCAGTGGGAGGTCGATGTGCAACGCGGCGTGAAACCAAAAC
Source organism: Clitarchus hookeri (assembly GCA_002778355.1). NCBI lineage: Eukaryota > Metazoa > Arthropoda > Insecta > Phasmatodea > Phasmatidae > Clitarchus > Clitarchus hookeri. The sequence continues at coordinate 58,865 of NQII01008557.1, read as the reverse complement.
TACGGTCTTCAACACTGCTCTCGCAAGTCGCAGTTACTTCCATGAACGTTTGTGGATAACGCCGCTAAGTCGCAGCTACGCTGAAATGTTAAGACGACGGGTTTTTATTGCAGTGCCCTGAGAATGGTAAGATAAGAGAGACAGAGCTCAAGTTGGCAGCGCCGGGCAGAGAAGAGACGACGGTGGGACAAGCATTGTTTCTCAACGTTAGATAGCCAGACGAATGGGGGGATAGTTGGAGGTAGTTAGAAGACGCGGTACCTGTGGCGTTTCTCAACGTTAGATAACCAGACGAATGGGGGGATAGTTGGAGGTAGTTAGAAGACGCGGTACCTGTGGCAGACAGGAAGCGGCTATCCGCTTGGCTGCTCCTCTGTGAAGCCCCCAGCCTCGGCAAACGGCGCCAATCAGTAGCAGCTGCTCAGACACGTGCCTGGCCGTTATCGCGTACACACATACACACACACACACCAGCCCAATGTATACCCATCCCCTCTTCCGCTTATCGCGAAGTGTGAATGCCTGCTAATTCTTATGTTCCCCTTCAACACGGTGTGCAGAAAACCATAACAGAAATGTCCTAGTTCCCAGCAAGAACGACTAATTTTGCGACGAATAAAATCCAGTCCCTGTGCAAGCGCTCCTAAATTACGAGCGGAATTGAAACATTGCTACCGGAAATGAACTTTGTACCGAGATAGTTCATTGGGTGTTACATAGACACGGCTGTAGCAATGAAGAGGCCCCGCGTCATAAAGAAGAACCGCGCTGCAAGAATGCTCTTCGTTAAGCCCTGGAGTTTTTGAACGGTCATCTCGTCAGACGATACTAAAATCAACCTTCTAGGCTCGAACGGCATATGTACGTAGCAAATAAAGCCGATTATGTTACCAATACACTTCCAACAGTTAAACATAGGGCAGTTTCGGATATAGTTTGGGGGTGTACGTCCGCCAAAAGGGTAGGGAATATTCAATTTATTGGTGGTATAATAGACACGTTTGTGTATAATTGTAATAAGAATTACAAGCACGGTGTGGAAACACTGGGAATGTTACCTTTCTACAATTTTCAAAATGACAACGACCCAAAGCATACAGCTGGTCTTAATAAAGAATGGTTAATTTGGAACAATACAAACTACTAAAAACTCCCCCTTACCGACCTCAGCCCTATTGAATATCTATGGGCATTTTTGCACTGTCGAGTACTGACCAGAAATGTTAGTTCCAAGGAGGAGTTGAAAATACTAGTTACTGAAGACTGGTACACCATCAGTCGTGAAAGATGCAAGAGACTAGTGCAGCTAAGATTCCGAGCAGTTATCAAGGCCAAGGTTCACTCCAAAATATATAAGAACTTCTGTTTTGTGGCTTTAAATAATGAATCAATTAATTATGTCAACTGCATGAATAACGATGTGACATAGAAAAATAGAACTTTCTTGGCTTCCTTTTGCATTTCGTGTTACATTTTTGTAGAAACGATTTGCTTGTTTATAATTAGTAAAATAAGTGAAACAGAATTTTATTTGTTAAACAGAAGAGAACCGACAATTAACTAAACTATCAGAAACATACAAATATTTGCACTAAATCGAAGTGTATAAATATGAAAGAGACATACTGTATGTTTTAGAGGTATCTTGTAAGGAATCGTCTCCCAAAGTTTTTCTTAATATAATGATGTACAATGTACATGATGTGAAGGGGGAAAACTAAGCAAATATTTTTGTGACCATTATTCTGCATGTACTAAAAATATTCACATCTCAACATGACAAAATTAGCACAATAGAACTTACTTTCATATCACACAAATGCATTTACTGAAGGAATGTCCTACTTGCTTAAACACCAAATGTAGCGCGTTTTCAAGTGAAAATGCAGTTCGTCGAATGAATGTCGGCTTTCGTGTCTCATTTCTTGATATGAAGTCATCTGGTCTAAAAGCCCCTTCTAAGTGAAGCAATTTCTTTTGCAGAGTAATATTTGCAGTGTCTACGTGACCAAACAGTTTGGCAAGAAAAGTAAGAGTAAAGAAAACAAATCAGAGGGATACATTAGTATTAAAAATGAGGCAGTTTTATATCCGGTTTCGGTTGAATCACTATCTGAAATTGATGTAAAATATTCCATCAAATCTGTATCATTCGAAAGGACAGATGAAAGGGACATATTAATGTCAGTTTTATTGGACATAATGGCAACGCTTACGTTACACAACAGACATCTAGAAGTTACCTACATNACATATTAATGTCAGTTTTATTGGACATAATGGCAACGCTTACGTTACACAACAGACATCTAGAAGTTACCTACATCTAATAGATAGTCACTTGCTATTACAAAGAATGAAATTCCATAAACTATTCAGATTGGAATTTATTAATAGACAAGGATACAGTAGTGCTTTGCAACATTCATCGACAAATTATTGCATATAAATATCGTTAAGATATATGGGAATTTTGGAGGGGTAAAAAAGCTCTCTGCCCCTCTTGGGAAAATTTTGGGTGGGCAGAATTAAATTCGGCGTCATTGGAGCCAACCCTGGTCGGCGAGTTTTCTCGGGATCCCCCGTTTCCCCCGCCCTTTCATTCCGGCGCTGCTCTATACACACCTCAGTCACCCTCATCGGCTCACCAAACCTCGCTGTTAAAGAGTGACATATAAAGACCGCCAAGCTCATCATTGAGCTCGCAGGGCTGGAAATACGGCGCGGTTGGGCGGAGTTTCGGGGCCGGGGCGTGGACAACTCAGGGCACGTGATGCCAGAGTTAGGCGCGTGGAGGGGACAGACTCGCCCTACCCTCCCTCAAGCCGTGCGTCACTCGCTCTCAGCGATGGGCCGGGGTTACTTCGCGAACAACTCCAGACTACGTGTTCAAGTCCCACGCTTGCAGTCCGACCGTTCAACATAACAATATGTTCACGATTATGGTCTGTTCGCGGTTTCTTCACACTTTTTAAATTAAACCTTTGAAAAATCACTCTACGTATGACTTGATTGGTTGTTTCCGAAATAATGCCATGTATTACAAACGTTTTTTAAAATTTCGTTANATCACTCTACGTATGACTTGATTGGTTGTTTCCGAAATAATGCCATGTATTACAAACGTTTTTTAAAATTTCGTTAACATAAATATACCTTATTTTTTGTCAATCGAACTTTTAGTTACATTTTATCTATAAACTATATTATGACGTTTATAATAAACATGCATAATGCAAACCATTCGAATTAATTTTTTTATAGAGTAGGTAATGTTTTAAGTATTTAGAATGGCTTTAAACAGAAATTAAAAGTTGTCATCGCCTATATTATTATTCGTCGTATTTTAAATTTATTTGAATGAGTTTCAACCTCACGAATGTATAATTAAGATGGAATGCTGTGACAATACCTTTTTTTGGCATGATTTTACTCAGAAAAATAAAACTGATTCCACTATAATTTTTGTTTCAAGTATTTATTTTCCAATTAACTGAAAATCATGCGCAAAGTTACGCAATTTCATTGCGTTAAATATATATATTTAACTCCGATAGAATGGAAAAGTATAATCATAGCTCGAACAATTAAAGTTTTTACTAATACGGAAAAAATTTCGTCGCCANATCACTCTACGTATGACTTGATTGGTTGTTTCCGAAATAATGCCATGTATTACAAACGTTTTTTAAAATTTCGTTACCATAAATATACCTTATTTTTTGTCAATCGAACTTTTAGTTACATTTTATCTATAAACTATATTATGACGTTTATAATAAATATGCATAATGCAAACCATTCGAATTAATTTTTTTATAGAGTAGGTAATGTTTTAAGTATTTAGAATGGCTTTAAACAGAAATTAAAAGTTGTCATCGCCTATATTATTATTCGTCGTATTTTAAATTTATTTGAATGAGTTTCAACCTCACGAATGTATAATTAAGATGGAATGCTGTGACAATACCTTTTTTTGGCATGATTTTACTCAGAAAAATAAAACTGATTCCACTATAATTTTTGTTTCAAGTATTTATTTTCCAATTAACTGAAAATCATGCGCAAAGTTACGCAATTTCATTGCGTTAAATATATATATTTAACTCCGATAGAATGGAAAAGTATAATCATAGCTCGAACAATTAAAGTTTTTACTAATACGGAAAAAATTTCGTCGCCATATCTTTAACAGTTTCAAAATAATCATTATTACAAAACCACTGTATGTTTCTCACTCGAGATGGGACTATATACCACTCTTGAGCTCCCTACTTACAGCTTCTTCGTGCGTTTGAGGGAGGGAAGCGGGGATGCGATAAGGGCGACACTGACACGCGCGCCTAGTGCCCCATCACTCTTATGCGCAAGGCGTTCAACTGGCGCGAAGTGTTTCCGTCGTGCTGCGTGTACCTTTGTCACTTAAAACGGTGTTTTATTGGTGGAATGTCTGAAGCACAGTTCAATGTAGGTCCCTATATTAGTTTCGCATGTTTCCGACCAGTATCTTAGGAGATACAGTAATGTGAAAAAGCCGTTTTTTTGCTATTTTGGAGGGTTCGGGAATAGTGTATTTCTAATAAGCGTGGTGAATTGAGAATATTATACGTACCTCGTTTGAAGAGTGTTATGTATTGTAACGCCGTAAAATACAAGGCGAGTGCGTGGTGGACGGGAGACAGCACGCCGGTGATAGGAGGTGAGCAAGGAGGTCACGTTTACACTCCTTGTAGATGAAGCGGCAGACTGAAGGAGAACTGGCGATTATGATAAAGCGGGAGGTAGATAAGGGGGAGGGGGAGAGCAGCTGACCCGTGGCCGCCCGTCACGGCCTGCTGACCGCACATGCGTGGTCATGCAGCTGCTCTCCCAGGGCGTGTGCGCCCTTGCGCACTTCCCCCAGCCCGCAATAAAACACGGCGACTCCAGCTGCGGCGTTTAGGATATTGTTACCGATGCTGGTTTAACTAGCAACTGCTACGCCGACAATACATTACGCTTTATGCACAGTTGGGCTCACGCGACCCAGTTATTGCTTTAATTTTTGTCACATGAGCTTTGAAAAAAAGTCTGTAAACTCCTCATAATAATCTGCAGTTTATATAGTCTTCAAAAGACAAACTTTCTCTGCCCACCTAACAAAAAATTATACTTAAAGGGACACAAACCAAACCTTATCAAAAGGTAAAACTTCTTTAAACACAGTTAACTAATGTTCAGTGCAAAAAATTCAATCATTTTTGCATTACAACTAGTATGGCCTATTTCTGCAGTAAACTACGTCCCGTCAATTTTTTTTTTCATTGCTGAACGATATATGCTAGTACAAATTACAATATTGAAACAAATTTGTCAATCTACACTACTTACAAAAAGATGCCTCTGCAACAGTGAGTAAAACTTGACCAGTCTTGTTTACTTCACTGATGTACTAGGTCACTTTAGTGTTTGTCCAATGGACTGTACACAAAGTAGAGCCCAACATTTTTAACATCCACATATTTTTTTAATGGAAAAACCAAACTTTTTTCCTCAGAGATTAACTGGTAGCAGCTGCACGATCTGCACTTGAAAACTTAGTCTTTTCAGTGACTTCAGAAGGATCGATTCTTAGGATGATTTGGATCGGTCATTGCGTTTCTCCTTAGGAACCTGGACGCCAGTCTTTTCACATGTTCTGTCTTTTCACATGTTCTGCATCTAGTTCTCCAAGTCGCATGAGTAAATCACGCAGGTTTTTTTTTTTTACAAATAATATTGCTTGCCATTGAGAAGAACATATGCATTCACAACAGCTATATCAAGCATAGAAAACTGATATTGGCATTCATCGTGTTTTTCCGAAAGTTGTAGAGATGAAATTCTTTTCGTCTAACTCATCTACTCCACCTTTAGTTATGTTATAATCCACTATAATGCCTGGTTTCCCTGATACACAAATACTTTCTGTATGATACTGTGTTGAAATCAAGCTTACAAACTTTTAGGGAAAAAAAGGGGGGTGGGGCGGGAGGAATAAGAGAAGATTTGTTACATTACCGGAGCATGGATGTTGATCCAGTTCTCTTTATAGTTGTCAAGTCAGATGGTAGTTATCGTCCATTATTCTTGACAGTTCTGATATACATCAAACCTGACTGAGCTGATTTACCAATCCCACACTTGAGAACTAACTGTCCCTCTCTACATTTCTGTTTGTAAGCTTGATGATTCAATCAACCACCTGCATGGGAACTGCTGAAGAATTTTGGTGAAATGACCCGGTGCAATTGCAGGTGACTTTCTAATGTAAACATCAGCATTCAAAGAGCAATACATTTCGCATTAGCTATAATTAATATTTTGACATATTTTCTTTGCCCGAAAGGCTGGTACATTCTAAATCCAAATTTATTAATGAATGTATGAATGTTGTGGCATCATCAAACATTAACGATGGAAGAAAATAAAATAAAATTTGTTTCAGATGCATTACTGCTTTGAAAAATGGCCTGATAAACCTTCTTCATTACACATTATGGCACTCCTAACTATAATGTATTGCACTTCAGTACTCCCCGTTTCTTAAGAAAAAATTTGTTCGAAATAGAATTTCTGTTACCATTTCGTAAATTAAAAGCAAATATGAAAATGCTACACACAACTTTAACTTGTTTCGAACTTTGCTTGACTTTACAAACTAGAGGAAAGTCTGATAAACCCCATAATAAAGAGTCGGCCCACAAAAGAAAACAAGATGGTGGGCAGGAACTAGATGCCACTTGAGATGAAACAAAACTGAGGCCATAAATTTGTAAAAACAAATGACAGAAGTAAAAAATGGGCAAAACAAGATGGCGGAAGGAATTCAACAAAATGGCGGATGAAATCAAGACGGCGGCCCCGAATCACAGAATTCCTAGCCTGCAACCTGTGCTCTCGAACCGACTATTACAGACTACTGCATTATCTGTTGACAATCTTGAAGAAAGCGCAAATAGTAATATGCTCACAATGCCCGGAATTCCATGAAGCGGAATATTTTCGTAGTAGGATGATTTGTGGTCAGAGACCCTATTTCAGGTTATATCATCGTGCTGTGCTAGTCTTCCTTTAACAGTAGATCAGAGATGATTTGTTCATTGGTTCGTTGGTTGCAGTCATTATCGAAACTCATTATTCTGTTGGATTCGGTCATTCGGCCACAAGAATAAGCCACACGATAATTCATATTTACTGTTCGCTCAGTTCGTGTCAGTAGTTATATAAAATGGCGGTTCTGGGACCCAGGCGTCAGGCGGGGGACTAGGTACTGGCGGCGACCATATTGGATGATGGTCATTTTTTCCTTTTTTTTCCTAGGAATTTTCCTTTTTCCCCCTTAATAACGGCCAAAATCACAAGAATTCCCTCAAAACCGACAAAATTTCCCTCAAAAATATGTTTTAAACAATTAGGTCGATGACCCCACAATGCAGCTAAGTGACTCATTTTTGGGGATGCAGGATCGATGGATGGAGGGTTTCAGTCAGCACCGATAGTGGCAATTTTGTCAGCCAGTACCGATAGCCGGTTTTCTCCTAGCCTTACCGAATTCGAGCCACGACCATCTTGTATCATGAGGCAACCTCTCACATTCCTGGCGAACATTTTGTTAGTCCACTCGCTGCCTGCAGGAGCGTGCTAGCATTTGGAAGTATAGTTCAAACAATGACCGCCAGGAGCACTGAGAATTAAGTAGTTAGGGAACTCAAAAAATTCAGGAGGCGTGTTCCGTCGATGACCCCACAATGTGACCGACTCCTTTTTTGGGAGTGAGGAGTGACATTCATGCTCTATCATTCTTTGCCAGCACCATCCATCTTGCCTTAAGAATGTTCCATCATGCCAATTCTCCCACCATGCTCTATCATTCCGCCGTAAGTTTTCTCATATTCACACCCATATACTTTCATCTGACATCTTGGCAGGGACCAGTCTCATACTCGATCATTCCACCGCGCGTTTTCTCATACTCCATCTTGCCTGAAGAATATTCCGACACCATTGCCCTGTCCAGTACAGACGACAGCCAGTACCGATGGCATCCATTCTCCTGGCATCCTGACATGGACGAGCGGCGGCCATCTTGGATTATGTCCCGAGTCAAAACTCCTACTGTCATTCCTTCTCATTGGCAGCCATTTTGTAAGACAGTACCAATTATCCTGCCTAGTCATTCCTGACTTTTTGTTTTTATATCTAATATTATGTATGGTTTGTTACCATTGTATTTATATATATAATTATTTTTTCATTCTATGTGCGGTTGTTAAGGGCTACCCATGATAGCGATGACTCAAGCTGCCAACCATTGTGTAGGATTGATGATGATTGTTTATATTACCATGGCAGTATTTTACAGTTACTACAACTATGTGCATCGTGCATGTATAACATTTGTATATATCTTGCTTTTGCATATTGCATTTTGTCATAAGTTATCCATGCTGACTTTTATTTATGTATAAGTTTTCACATTTATATATCCAGTGGGGATGTTATTGGTCGGTTAAGGGAGGCTAACTGTCGCTAATGGGCATCGAGTGGGTAGACACTTGCGCTACCATTCGACAAGGGTGGTGGTGGTGGTGGGTATTGATGAGTGAGTGCAGGCAGATGTGTATGTATGTGCTATTTCAGACCCTACAGACCTGCGGTTCGGAAATTACAGCCAACTATGCTTATAAGTGCACATAAGACCGAAATGACCCTGCGATCATTTTCATTGGCGTGTGCCAGAACCGCCATTTTATAACTACTCGTGTCGGATGAACAGAGACTCTGTGACACACGCGAACATAATACCAAAATACTTCTTTGATCTTACAAAATTTCTCCTACATAAATTGCAAAGAAATATGCCGAATAATTTGTCTTCAATCATGAAAACAATTTTATACGATTCTGGTAGCGGTGCACAATTGATAATAGAATTGCCAAATATAGCATTCACATCACAGAATTCCGTGACATTTAGCTAACTTGTTCGAAATTACCCGACATTCCCGCTGATAGTTTTCAAATTCCCTGGTATTCCCCTGTATTCCAGATGAGTGGCAACCATGTATATGCAACGAAACGAAATGGCAAACTTTCCCGAGGTCCGTAGCTTCTAGTTAACAGAAGATCGCAGCATGTGGGCAAAACTTCCTTCCTCGTTCCCAATTTTCGACGTAACAAGATGGCCTTTCACTCCTGAACTGCGCCGTTTCGCCTGGCGTAGACCGCAGACCATTACGTAGAGCTTGTGGCAAAACCAAGACAAAACACGACTCTTCCAGTGCAATATGGGCTGCCTGCCTGCGTTTCTAGACTGAAAAGTTTTCACTTAGCGAGGTTCCGTGATCAAACACTGGGCAAGCCATTTTTGTGTATTACTTTTTAAAGGTAAGTTTACGTTGATCTAGTATGTAAACCGCTTTTAACTGACCTCTAGAAACGGTAAAAAAAACTATCAATATACCAGTTAACGTTTTGCCTTTCTTTCTCCGACTTTCATTACGTCTGTAGCTATGCGGGTAAGTGGTAAATGGAAAATTACTTCGAACATACACCAATGCAGTGCTATGTCGCCAAGAAAAAAACAGTAATAATGACAAAAACGTACACGAGAACAAGCAGAAACTAGCTGTTGTCAACCGAAATATAAGACATAAAAATAATTCCTCAAGGAACACAAGTTTGCCTGAAAATGGGAACATATGTTAGTCCCTGAAACGTCTCTACTGATTCGCTAAGAAAACTGCGGTTGTTGTACTGCGCTTTCTTCATTGTGTCGGTAGGTTGAGAGCTTGCATACTTGTCTTCTCTGTGCTCGTCTGTGTGGTCTTCGTTGGGTCGTCTAAGAGATTTTTGCATGTATTTCTTTTGTTTAAATAGTTTTGTCTTTGTCGCTCGTTCGTTTAGTTTGGTAGAACTCTTGACTGAATCCCTTGNTATTTCTTTTGTTTAAATAGTTTTGTCTTTGTCGCTCGTTCGTTTAGTTTGGTAGAACTCTTGACTGAATCCCTTGCGAAATAATTTTTATGTTTATGGGTCGACAACGGCTAATCTTGGCTTGTTTTCGTGTATATTTTTGATGCCGTACTCTGCGTTTTCCTCGGCGACATATCTCTGCAATGGTGTACGTACGAAGTAGTATTTCATTTAATTACATGATTGCATCCCCCCTCCACGATGGTGAAGCTGGCTGGCCGGTACGCCACAAATATAATCCAAGTGCCAGTTCTATGCACAGAGCTGTACGACATACGCACTTTCTTCCGTACGCCCCTTCGCCTAATCCTCTTATACTCGACGTTGTGGCGAAGCCGGTCGCCGAGCTGCGGGTCCACGAATACAAGAGGAAAAGGCGAGTGTCCTTGCAGACGAGTGTCTGTTTCGTGCCGGGGCGCAGCAAGTCAACATGGCGGCGACCTGACCGCAAATACGACCGCAAGATCAGCTGCGTTACACGTCCGTGACAAGTGAGCGGATGTGTGTGTCTTTCTGNCCTGACCGCAAATACGACCGCAAGATCAGCTGCGTTACACGTCCGTGACAAGTGAGCGGATGTGTGTGTCTTTCTGGACACCGCTACAGCCATCCGTGACGCGAGAGCTCGCTAAAGGTCACTGAAAATTACACCAGCACACACACGTCAAATGCACGTTACTATTTGATACCCCGAACAAATACCGCTGAGTTTGTCCTGTAACAGTAGCAAACATGTTTGTATTGATAAGTTGTAGAGCATAGAAGCTTCAAGAGGTTTGTAAAACTTTTAATTAGGTAATTATATTTCCCTTTAATTTCCTAGTTTGACAACATTAACAAACAGTCCAAAAGTAATAAAAGCCTAATGAGGGAAGACTCAGCGCAACCAGCTACAGAAGATCTCAAGAGCCGTTGCAGCTACCAACATTCAGCACACTTAGTGCTGAACTTTCGACACAGAGACTACACCTGTATAATAATTAATGATTTTTGAGGAATTAATCTGGCTCACGTTACGCCATCTTGGATAGTCATTTTTGTTAAAGTTGCTGTAACTATGTGCCTACGGAGCCCTGAACTGAGGTCTCATGTTCTCCCAACTGAGTTGGTGTAAGAAAATTGACGAATTTAATTTACACATTTTGAAACAATTTAAAGGATATGAAGAGACGGCTACACCCATAGTTACGGCCACACAAAGTAAAGTAAATTTTGAAATCAATGACGAGTTGCTACACAGATACTCATTTAATTCATGATGTTTCAACCAAAACATTTATTTTTCAATTAAATCAAATTTACTTCTACTCAAGTCTCTGTGAGTAATCATTTGATCACTAGCTAGTGGTAGTTTTTGGTTTTTATTTGTCCCTAGTGTCTATTGTGTGGTGTTCGTAGCCTACAGAGATCTGGCTGTGGCAATTGCTCCTCAACTACAAACATCTTTGGTAAGATACAGGTATGTAGTAAGAATCAATCTGGCGTCTCCTTTCAGTGTGTGTACGTTACGTTCTCTCTGTCTCTCTACTATACACTTCAAGATCCATCACTGGACATCAACATCGCTATTTAATTTCTTACGCAAATATCCTAATGGTAGCTCTTCACTCTCGTGGGGGCAGGTCGAGGGGAGGCGAGCAAGAGAATGAAGTTGATGCACTGCCGTCCCCTCGTTGCGCCTAGCTTGCGCTTCGCATGCTGTCGGTTTTTTGGCGCGAGTCAAAGGTCGCGGCAGCAGTCACTTCGACCACGTCCAATGCGTGCAGAGAGTAAGTGATCGTATACTTCCTCGCGTCGCCACGCCTCGCCTAACATAGTCAAGCCTCTCCTCTGTTAAGTTCAAGGTACATTTTATTAAAAACTACTCTATAATACGAGCTTTAAAAAATTCCCGAAAAATTGTATAAATCGACATTACTTAATACACAGAACACGAATTTACTATTTCTGGATAGTTACCTTTTTTTTAGTTTTATTTCGGTTAAACTACTGTTATGTGAACTGCAACAAATCATGCTAACAGTTCACTGGTGCAATGTAAAAAAAATTGCACATGTTCATTTTGCAACACAACAACAACTACTACTTTTTACCTCACTTAGCCTATCGGCCTTCCGAGGATTCCATTCTAGTGTTTTAAGTTTTGTTTTAAACTTCTATTTGTCCTGTCCAAACCACTGTCCTTTTTACCCATTAACTTATTTGTTTACATGTACATTCGTATCCATACATCAACCGCTATACCTGCACATAAACGCATTCATACACACAAACATCTTACAATACATCAATCATATAAATCATAACAGTAACAGTAATAATAGCAAAACCAATAACTCTAATTACAATTAATTTCATCACCACTACACTTAATAACACTCTATCTTAGTCACAATTATCAGATGTGACACATCCCCTCCATTTTTCTCATATTATAATTTTTATATAATTACAGTACATTAGTCATTTTTATGGTAACAGTGGCAGTATCAATAACTCGAGTTACAATCTGTCACTGTTAAACAGTGGATCACAATTACAGTCATAATCAGGCAACCAATCACAGTTTTGTTACAGTCATAATATTTCCCTTTTATATCATCTTAAAAATACCACAATATCTCTCAGCAATAAGTCACATATATGATCATGATCAAACCTTCAAACACAGTCTTGGTCACAACATCATGTTTCCCTTTTCATTTCATTTATTTATTTACCTAATTAATGCACCAAGTCATAATAACAATGACAGCAGCAATGCTACATCAATAACCTGTAACATAAATGACCGTCCTAATCAATCCCTAGCAATCTTAGTCATAATCACAACAATTTCCCTCAAAACATAACCCTATCTCTCATCCTTTCATTTCCTTTGCCTAAATGTTATAATTGTTCTCTCTCCAACCTATCCCAGATCACCAGTTATTGTTGGTTTTTTAGTTATACTTCTTCAATCTTCTTTCTTCCTCACTTCTTCTATTTTCTTTTTTTTTCTTTTTATCCTATTTATCCTATTTTCTTTCTTTATATTATATTCACTCTTTACTATTTAACACATTCCCATCAGTTTTCTAAGTCATCATTCATTGTCTTAGTTATAATGTACATATCCTTTACATATTCATTAATTGCTTCTGTTATTTCATTATCGTAAATCTTGTATAATCGTAAAGGCCATGTTTCATTCTTCTGTCTTAGTTTATTCAATAATTTAGCTCTTTCCCTGTTAAATATTCGGCATTCATATAATAGGTGATCTATATCTTGTGCATTCTCTTGACATTGGCAGGTATCATCTTCTATTTTGTTAATCTTTTTTAAATATGATTTAATTTGGCAATGCCCCGTTATAACTTTTAGTGTTAGTATTTTAATTTTGCTATCATAATTGTACCATTCAGTTATATCGGCTGTATATTTCTTCAAATTTAATGCTGCTGTGTCATCACCACTATACTCCTGATGCCATTTTCTAATACTCTCCTTATATAAATGTTTTTTGAATTCTTTAAGGCTTAAAGGTACATCTCCGTTGTTTATTTGTATCCATATACTGTTCCCCATTGTTATTCTCCTGTAGGTATCGTTTCTATTTTCCAGTTCTATTGCTTCATTTATTATTTTATAGATTATTATTCTATTGTTGATATTATAATCTATTGGTATTGTTTTATTTATTGTTATAACTGAATAGTATGAGGTTGTTGGGGTTAAATTTGATAGTTTTATTAATGCCTTCCTCTGGGCTGCCCTTAATGTTCTTTTTATATGAGTATTATTCAGTCTTGTTTCATAAGCTATGCTTGCATACTGTACTATGTTTACAAAGAGTGACTGGTATATAATTTTCCTATTTTTGCTGTTATATTGGTATATGTTCCAAATTATTTGTTTTAGTCTATTAAAAATTGTTGTTACCTTTTCCGTTATATATTTAGTATGTGGCATTAAGTTCATTCTATTATCTATTGTTATGCCTAGGTATACAACACTTTTTTTATATCTGATTGGTTCCTTATTGTAGTTGACTATTGGATATCTTCTTTCGAGGTTCCCTTTTAACATTATTGCATGAGTTTTATTTATAGATAGTTTTAAATTATGATTCTCAAGCCATTGATAAGTGTTTTGCATGATATTTTTAGCTTCAGTTTCCAATTCTATTCTTGTATTTCCTTCTATCAATATCAAACAGTCATCCGCAAATGCTAAAATGTTTGTATTATTGTTGTTATTCTGTATTATATATTTATCAATGACCAAGTTCCAAAATGTAGGTCCCAGTACGGATCCTTGTGGACAACCTCTGTTTGTAGTTCTTTGTATATATATCTGATCTTCTTGTATAGTTATCATGCGTTCATTTAAANTCCCAGTACGGATCCTTGTGGACAGCCTCTGTTTGTAGTTCTTTGTATATATATCTGATCTTCTTGTATAGTTATCGTGCGTTCATTTAAATAGTCCCATAGTACTTGTTTTATTTTCGATGGTTAACACTCAAGTAAATTTAAACGAAAATTATCAGACCATGTAACCGATGAAAAAGCATTGCTTATGTCCGTTAATATTGCTAGGATATATTTACTTTGACTTTCTTGTACTATCCTAATTAGTTTTCCTATTGCCATTTCAGTTGNTTTGCTTTTATATCAGACCATGTAACCGATGAAAAAGCATTGCTTATGTCCATTAATATTGCTAGGATATATTTAACTTTGACTTTCTTGTACTATCCTAATTAGTTTTCCTATTGCCATTTCAGTTGATCTATTATTTCTAAATCCAAATTGGTTTGTATGTAATGTCTCCTCTACTTGTTTTTTTATCCTTTTGTATATTATCCTTTCATATATTTTCCCAATTACTGGTAAGAGACATATCGGCCTGTATGAACTGGTGTTAATTTTTGGTTTATTATTACCTTTATATATGAATATGATTTTTCCATTTATTTGGATATATACCTTTGTTGTAACAATCTTTTAGTATTTTTAAAACCCAAAGAAATTAAAGGTCCCATGTTAATTTTATAGCTTCTATAGTAATCTCATCTATTCCCGGAGCTTTCTTTGCCACACAATCTGAGTTATCTATAACGTGTGTTTACATCAATGGTCAATCGTAGAAGTAGTAGGGTGGTAGAGTGCACATGCATGCCAGCTGCGCAGTTTCAATTTCTGAGTGCCGTGATTGAACAGCAATACTGCCACTGGCACTGAGAAACACTGTGGCTCAACTTCGTTTGTACAACTACCTGAATATATAAGCCTTTTTAAAGGTCATTTTATCTCATTCGACCCAGTTTCAAATAGTATACTTCATTTAAGCACAATAATTTTTTTACTNCCTTCGACTCAGTTTCAAATAGTATACTTCATTTAAGCACAATAATTTTTTTACTTAACACAGTATAACCAGGAAGTGGTTGGAAAAGCAAGTAGAAACGCCATGTCAATGATCACGCGATATCGATAGCACAGCTGGCAAGTCAACGTTTACGGCATGCGCAGAAAACGGACTCTGTCTTTCTCCTTATGTGCAATGTGGTGCGTGTAAAACGGCCTTCAGTTGACGCGGCGACTACGGAGCAGGCTGCGGCATGCTCCCAGCTCTGGCGTCCGCACGCCGCAACACCAAGGCTCTCATTACAACACACGCACACCAATAATATCAATATCAGCATGTTATACTATTTAGTTTATATTCAACAAAGAAAAAATTGCATTTAAAATATCCGTTTTATAACATAACGGATCCTGTTTAACTAAATACGTAACTGAAATTCTCGGATTTTGTCACTTAACACCAACTAGGCTACATAATAAAACAATTTTTTCTCTATATCTCTCAGGCTGAGAGTTTAGGCATGTGGCTGATAGAAATAAAGATGGCGAAGCTGTGGCAGAATAGCAATACTAAAGAGTGTTCAGTGTTTTTACAAAAAAAAATAATTAATAATAAGCTCACCTTGCAGTAAAAATCATGTTTGGTAAATAGGCACATCGGCAAATGACAAGCACGCCATTAAAGTCGGAAAATGAAATTAGCCGTTCTTAAAGTTTTGGGCAGTTACATTTTTAAATCCACAAATGTGATTCCAACCCATTCGTTTTTATGGAAGGATGTTGATAACTGCGCACAATTTTTATGGTTCGCACATCATTGTACATAATGCATTATCCAGAAACTCAGATATTTTTCTTACATTCTGGCTGTTACTAGCAATAAACGTCGAAGGGTGATAAGAATGGTGACTATAAGNACTGGACCTCCTCGCCCCAATCGCCCGAGGCAGGTGGCATTCAAGTTGTTATGATTTTGATATTTTGTTGATATTTATCCTTAACGGGGATATAGGGGCGTAACAAGTTATTGATAAGAGTTATGTAATGAACACTATATAAACGGGGTTTATTTAACATTAAGGTTGTACAATATTGTCTCAATAATAATATGATTGAATATGAACGAGGGAGGTTAAAAATATACTGAAATATAAAATGATATTATTTTATAAAGATTTAACCAGCCACGTTCTGAGTAAAGCCTAATTGGTGAGTCCCCACCTTCTACATGATTCCGGAGGCTGATTAAGATGGTGCAAGTCGACGACCGGACACACCCATCTTCAGTGGTCTTCTCGTTCCAATGGCCCGACGACAAAAGACACCGCCCACGGACTACACTGTCCTACATCGGCTGCGTTGTCCCCGTTTACTAGCAGGTGGAGGGGATTTCACTCCACCGTCATGTAAGAACCACATCTGTTGCCACATGGCGACTGGCACTTCTTCCATCAAAACAAACAGCGGGTAAATATTACCTCTCAGACAAGGTAGGGAAAATGTCCCGCCCGATTAGGTAATTATTGACAAGTTCAGCCCAAACGTCCACCGCGAATGTGTTCATATGACCCCATACGTGTTTCATGTAGTTTGTGATCACTCCATACACGACCTTTTTTTTTGTATTAAACATTCCGTCTCTTGCGAACATAGCCTCATCGCGCCACAATAGGATCTCATCAAAGGCGGGTTATCAATTAGCGCTAAAAATCATTCCCAAAATTGCACAGGTACGAACGAAGTGGAAATTTCACTGGGCCTAGCGCATGCGCTTTCTGTAGGCGGTAAGGGTGCAACTGTTGCTCGGAACAACTACTACTGACACGCATGGTGTGCGCGCACGGTTACTTGTACTGCAACCTGATCGAAAACTTCTTCCTCGACCTGGGTGTTCTAGCATCTCCTCTCTCCAGTTTCTGTTGAAGCTGTTGTCACGTAGGCGTTCAACGACCTGTTTGAAAGTTCTGCTATTCAACTGCTGCCTGTCGGGATAACGCTCAGCGTCAATTCGTGACGCCTCATCTGCAACTCCCCGTGCCTCCACGAAAACATACGCCATGTCGGATAATTCGGCAAACGTGTACGGCGCCATAACGTCACTTGCACAGACACTACTCAAGTCATCAGCGATGGAAATGGGGGATGGTCGTCTGCAGGCCGGCCATGCTGCGCACCTGTGTTAATATCACGAGCCCCAACGTGAATGAGCCTTGATGTGAGGTGGAAGGGACTGGGCGGCGAGGCCTGCCGTGACGTCACTTCCTGCGAGGCACGCCGGGCATTCCTGATGCGCGGGGCGGTCGCCGTGTCCCACGCTCCGCCACCAAGCCCATATGCGGGCTGTATCACGCTGTCACTTCCTACACCTACTGCAGCTGGACACTGCTGCACGTGTCGCGTGTACATTGCGTTACCAGCTCGCTTCACCATGTAGCTATCTAGTTATCTCTGTACTCAAGCCATTATCGTTTACGTGCTGCTGTAGCAGTTCTAGTTCAGTCACGGTTACTTACAACTTTTCTGAAGCCTTGCTAAAGTTATACGTTCCCGATATTACACTAAAGGGACAACGCATCGCGTTCCTGCACACTCAGTGTAATAATATTTTGCATAAGAACTATTTCTTACTAGGCATTCACAAGACACATATTTTCTCACTTTCTTTTCCATTCATCTTGGTTATAAATGAAATTATATTATTTATAAATAAAATTTTAATTTAAACAAAAATAGGGACTTTTATGTTATTTTACGTTAACATAAGTATAAAATGCTTGTGATACATGGCATGTTTAAGAAACTAACAGGTCATACCTGGAGTGATTTTCCAAAGGTTTGATTAAAAAAATACGAAGAAACAGCGAATCGAATATAGCAGCTTTTCTCTGGGTAGCTTATAACCGACACAGTATTGCTATATGCTATTCGCGGTAAAGTGAGCACTTTTGAAAGCCCTCCCATTTAGAATAATGGTCAATATTTTATCCTTAGACGTTAATTCTTGGGCGCGGTGGAATATACACACTGGGTTTATTACTTACATGGCAATATTTATTTAGAAAGGTGGTTAAAGGATAAAAAATGGCTGAAAGGAAAAAGTAACTAGGACAACAAAAGTGCTCACTTTACCGTGAACAACCTATAGTCCAAATAACTGCAATCCAATCACAAAAAAAGAATAAGTTCTTGAAGAAACTATTAAACGTACCCCCCAATAGATTTACCTACGAAAAGAAACATTCCACTCGATGGCGGAATGATGCTTTCGAGATATTATGTACATTGGAAATATAGTTTTCTTGTCCTCCAAGGTAGCTAAAAAACGGCTTTTTCATACCGCTATGTATCATAATATACGAGCCGTATGCATGCGAAACTACGATAGAGGCATGCACTGGACTTTGCTACAGAGTCGCGCCCAATAAAATTATAGGGTTACCGCTTAAGGTCACGTTCACCTGCCGGAAAACTGTACGCCAGTTGAGCGCCTTGCGCGTACAGGCGATAACAGCTTTACATACGCCGCAGTGTGAGATTTCGTCGAAACAGGTGGCCAAAAGTCACGTTTTTTACTTGCGCCCAATTTTGAGTCACTACCCTAGTTAAATATAGATAGATGGTTGAATTAGGGGCGGAGAACTATCAATCGCACTANAATCACGTTTTTTACTTGCGCCCAATTTCGAGTCACTACCCTAGTTAAATATAGATAGATGGTTGAATTAGGGGCGGAGAACTATCAATCGCACTATTAATAATCATGACTATCGATAGTATAAGGTTTTCAGTCTATAGTTTTCGATTGTCTGTAATTCTGATTTCTTAAGCAAAATATGATGGTATCAGAAGAAATATAAATTCTTTGANTATAGTTTTCGATTGTCTGTAATTCTGATTTCTTAAGCAAAATATGATGGTATCAGAAGAAATATAAATTCTTTGAAATCTTTTGTGCCTTAGTTCAAATTATTTAATTCATTATAATTAATTACTTAAATTTGCAGACTGTTGGTATGTTATGCATAAATGTCACATTGTGCAACTATTCCAATGTTGACAATGTTGCAAATATTATGTTTTTGTTTAGGTATTTTGTAGTTGGTTTAGTTAAAGATTGTGCGTAACCATCGCTTATAAAAAAACCTCATAACTAATGACATAAATAATGGTGTGTTGTAATCTGTAATGGTGCTGTTGTGTTGCGTGATATATTTTCACATTGAGTGTTTGTTTTGAAATGCCTAAACGTGAAGCATCA
Organism: Clitarchus hookeri; assembly: GCA_002778355.1. Classification (NCBI taxonomy): domain Eukaryota; kingdom Metazoa; phylum Arthropoda; class Insecta; order Phasmatodea; family Phasmatidae; genus Clitarchus; species Clitarchus hookeri. Next base: position 39,257 of record NQII01008557.1, on the reverse strand, counting down.
CATATATGGAGGCATTTGACTAAAAACAGTTCCATGTAACAAATGTGGGAAGGAATACAGACAAGTGGCAATAGCGCGACAACATTTAGTGAAGTCCCAGGAAAAATGTGAACTAAAGTTCTCCTTCTCTCTCACACACCACCCCTCCCATCTTTTGCTTCGTCTCATTCCAGCCAGCGGACTTATCTACTACCTGTGCGTACAGTCACGCCAGTTGTAAAGTGGTGTTAACATGGTTCGAGTCGTGCAGACGGATCATGCAGCTCAGACGGAGATAATATTGCGGATGAATTCACAGTGTCCCACCCAAGCAGAACACTTTCCCTGGCACAGAATATTAACGAAAGCTAGATGATGTGCACAGACTCGTCTATCAGGCTAACTCGGACGAGTACGAGTGTCCCTTAAAACAGAGGTGCAGCCATCAGTCACGTGGCAAAATCCCTCTGCACTGCCACTAAGTACACCTCGTGTGATGAGAAGAGCTGTTAGAGCCAGCCGCCCCTTACTCTCCTGCGGAACNACGTCAGTTGTAAAGTGGTGTTAACATGGTTCGAGTCGTGCAGACGGATCATGCAGCTCAGACGGAGATAATATTGTGGATGAATTCACAGTGTTCCACCCAAGCAGAACACTTTCCCTGGCACAGAATATTAACGAAAGCTAGATGATGTGCACAGACTCGTCTATCAGGCTAACTCGGACGAGTACGAGTGTCCCTTAAAACAGAGGTGCAGCCATCAGTCACGTGGCAAAATCCCTTTGCACTGCCACTAAGTACACCTCGTGTGATGAGAAGAGCTGTTAGAGCCAGCCGCCCCTTACTCTCCTGCGGAACATATCGCACTTTAAGCAAGATAACTAAATTACAAAGTTTACCTGGAGCGGGCCAGTTCCCGAAGCACTTACGTGGTGTGGGTTCTCTATAAAGAAATACACGAGCATTCGATTCGCTGCTTTATATAGAGAAGTTGCAACACATTACGATCACACTCGTAGCACAGAACTGAGACGGGCAAGTTCAGCGGGCCTAGTGCCCAAGGCTCAACAGTAGCCGATGCTGTACACAAAATGCCAACAAAGACAAGGTGAGGTGAGGTGAGGTGAGGTGAGGTGAGGTGAGGTGAGTAATTAGATATGTAAAGTCTCCGGGGCGCGACGGGCCTGCGAAGACTGTGCAGTTCCCTCGGGGGATGAAGTAATCAAGAAGTTCCAGTTGGTAATAAACTATTTCAAGCTAACATGATGGAAGCAAATGTATGAAGTCCCCCGGGAACACGAAATGCGTCCTACACCTACGCCCGCTGCTTCCAGACTAACTTGGCGTGGAGAGGCAGTGGCGAAGTTAGCAGCTGTCTCCTGCGCTAACACGAGCAAAAATATTAATTTGGCCCAAAAAGAAACACTGAAAATTTAGCATGGGTACAGAAATCCCTTTGAAATATAAAATTAAATAAGTATAACTTCAAGTTTTGCAAAACCATTTGCTAAAAAGGGTAAGCAAACGCACAAATGTAAAAATACTGAAAATATACATAGGACTACATTGCACACTCTTTAAAATAAAACAAGCCGTTAAAATCTTCCTAAAAAAATATTGCTCAAGGTAATTTAAGTTTGTAAAATTAAGGGCAAAAACGCCGGAACTGCTGGGGCTGTTTTATTACCATGGTGAAAAATACGAGATCCCATATAGGAGACTATTAAAATAAACATTAAAATTACCCTCTTAATTACGCAGTCTGCCAATTACTTTTACACAGAGTTTCCAGAAAAGCATGTGGCATTTTAGTGCAGCTAAATTATTACGTGTCCTTGCAATTCTCTCTGAGATAACATTTCCCTTTTCATAAATCATTACGGGGCACACTGTGCCATATGCAAACATTTAAATAATTACAATGTTATCAAACTACCACTTATAAGTCAAACGGGATATCTTTGATTATGGTGGTTCTGTCATAGATGTTGGTATACACGGGTCAAGGGATCCGTTCAATTTGTGAACGGAAGGAACCATACTCTCACTGCGCTGGTTCGCCGACCTCCCGTGGCGCAGTCGGTTGGTGCGGGATGTTCTGGGTTTGAATCCCAGATAAAGCATAGACGTTAGTTTAAGTTAGGTCGTATGTTGGTTTGTAAGCTGTCCCCTGATGAGCCTTAAGGCATAACACCTGGGGATGTTAATAAGCCCTTAAACTGCGCTGGTTCCTCTGTTCGCATCGATGCGTGGGTGTGGCGCGACATGCTTGCCATAGCGGACAACGGTGTTAACAAGTCTGGCTACTTTTATTTAGTTGTTTTCCATCCAGATTAGTGTCACGCGCATTTACCCACAAGTTATAAGTATTACCACCATTGTATGCCGTAATGTGACTTGAAATACACATATATGTTGCACTTTCAGTTATTAATCAAGAAATAAAACGGTTCCTGTAGGTAATATTGGGCTGTGTTTTTGCCCTAAAGTAAACACCGGAGAGGCACTCTACTGATACCCCTTCCGCGTTTTCAAGAAGTGACCTTGCTATTATACACGAGCGCTCTTACCACCTCCAGCCGGCTCTACACTACAGTTTGTCGCACGGTACTTCTAATCTCATTGACCACATAAAACTATTCCATTGTAATTTTATAGAGCAGAAGCAACCTCTCATTGTTTCAGATAGCCAGAGTTGTGTGACGAGTAAGGTACGTCAACGTCAATTACATCTTTCTTTTCACACGGTAATTTTTATGAAAAATAAAGCATCAGGGGGAAAAACAGTTGGTTAGAGCACTCGTAAATATGATTGCCAGACACTTTCAATCTGTGGCAATGGTAGGAGATAGCGGTTTTAAGAAATTTGGAAAGAAACTGGATTCACGGTAATAAATACTTGCCAAGTCGGGCACAATTACTCCACAAATGGTTATAATGAGTTGAAAGTGAAACTGAAAACTATGCTTACCGAAGTGCAATTTGTTGGATTAACTTGTGACTTGTGGACATCTCGAAGTAGCATTAGTTTTTTTTAACTGTGACGTGCCACTTTGTTGATAAAGATCTTATTTTGAGAAATGTATTTTGTCTACTAACTAAATGGAGTTGAACCACGCCGGAGATAATATAGCTTCTGCAGTTACTGCCAATAAGTGAAATTATCCACGAGTGGGATCTTTAAGTCGGTAAGTTACAAGTATTTTACTGATAATGCTACCAATATGGTAAAGGCATCTCAGATTTTACAACTACATCAGCCTTGTTTGGCACATAATTTGAACCTATTAGTTGAATACTCTCTCAAGCAAGAAGNCCCTCTCAAGCAAGAAAGAGTGCCAGACATTGTGACAAAGTGTAAGGACATTGCATCTTTTATTTTAACGCAGTAGTGTTACGAATGGGTTGTTGCGAGTCGAGCAAAGAAATTTACAGAAACCTGAGTTGAAACTAATTCAAGAAGTTTGCACTAGGTGGATACTAAATGATCAAACAATTGTTAGAAGTGAACGATCTATTAACCCTTCAACGAAAATACAAGCCACCTCCAACCCTCACATTGATGGGTATTATCTTGTTGGAAGACATCGTTCACTTGTTTGAGTGTTTCGATGATGCAACCGAAAGGATTCTTGGTGACAATGTGACTGCTTCCATTGTTATCCCGCTTTATTTCGAACTGTTCACGCAATTGTCAGAGACAAGAGTGAAGACCTCTGATGGCAAAAATGTGTTAAAACATCTTAAAGAAAGAATTGTGATTCGCTTGTTCCCTTACGAAGATAGAACAATTCCTATAATTGCGACTCTCTTTGATCCACGCTTAAAAAAAGAAGTTTTCCGTAGCACATAAACTGCTAAAATTGCAGTTAAAATGGTTTAGGGAGATTGAACACTGAGAGTTCAGAACCTAAAAATTCTACTTCCCATTTTGGTTGTNATATTATCTTGTTGGAAGACATCGTTCACTTGTTTGAGTGTTTCGATGATGCAACCGAAAGGATTCTTGGTGACAATGTGACTGCTTCCATTGTTATCCCGCTTTCTTCCGAACTGTTCACGCAATTGTCAGAGACAAGAGTGAAGACCTCTGATGGCAAAAATATGTTAAAACATCTTAAAGAAAGAATTGTGATTCGCTTGTTCCCTTACGAAGATAGAACAATTCCTAGAATTGCGACTCTCTTTGATCCAAGCTTAAAAAAAGAAGTTTTCCGTAGCACATAAACTGCTAAAATTGCAGTTAAAATGGTTTAGGGAGATTGAACACAGAGTTCAGAACCTAAAAATTCTACTTCCCATTTTGGTTGTATGAAAAAGAGACTTGTTGAGAAGAACAGGGCTANGAGAGTTCAGAACCTAAAAATTCTACTTCCCATTTTGGTTGTATGAAAAAGAGACTTGTTGAGAAGAACAGGGCTAGGACTAAGCTAACACTGTGAATGTCATCATACTTATGCGGCAGTACCTGGAACGAGAGAATGCTGATGGTGGAGTGGAGAGGCGAACCTGTTTCAATCCCCGGCCGGGACACTCCTGGATTTTCGCATCTAGGAATCGTGCCGGACGATGCCGCTGATCGGCGAGTTTTAACGGGGATCTCCCGTTTCCCCCGTCCTTTCATACCGACACTGCTCCATACTCACCTCAATCATCCTCATCGGCTCTCAAGGCCGCGCCACCCAAATCTCTTCAGTCACTCACTCGCGCACGCTGGGAAGTGATCGACAAGAGTGCATTTTCGTATGACCAAGTCTCGCAAAGCCACATTTGCTCCACGACTATAGATTTGGCGAATTGAAACCGGACGCTCCGGATATAAAAATGTGGGAATTCAAAATATTTGAAGTTGCGGGGCAACCGTGCAGGACGCAATACTTCCAGTGTCAATTTTACATGACACTATTTCGAAAGTAGTTATCAAAAATGTGTAAACATTCCACCGGGAGCAGCGAATAGAAATTCAAGACAAATACATACATGGAAAACGTGGGTGCGTTTGTTTGTATGTTAAGAGCGCAGCGCTGCGGGTAGACGGCAGAAAAAATACACATTTTGGCACATGCGAACGGCAGTGGCGCGTCATATGCGGGTATTTTCAGCTCCTGGTGCGAGTGCAGCGACCGTGATGAGCACAGCTTTTGGCAGAGACTACGCCAAGCTGCTCCGCCAGTCCCTAGTTTCACGTGGGAGACGTGCTAATATGGCGACTTTCTGGGGTTAATGTTACTTCTGCTCAGGTTAGGAAGAAAACGGGATTCCTTATGGAAGAGTTTGGCATAGCGACAATTTCCGCCGCAGCGCATGCTGCTGTTCTAAAGAGGTCGCTTTTAAGTTGGCGATAAATTGAGAAATTAAAGCTATTATTCACACACTACAATGGTGTTTACAACAGTAAACAATAAAAATACAAAAGTTTTTAAAAGCATTATAAACTTATTTTAGTAAAAGTAAGTTAAATTTTTCTAATAATAAATACAACTGTCATGAAAATTAATTTTTCGATATAGATGGTACATTTAAATAAAGAAATTATATAAACTAGTGTTTTGCAAATCCAGGGCGTATTAAACTTTCAGGCGATATATACAGTAAAAGGTCGTTTCAAGTCCTATTTCGTTGTTGGTTCACTGGCGTATGAATACTTATGACCAGCCATAAACCATGTNTAAAAGGTCGTTTCAAGTCCTATTTCGTTGTTGGTTCACTGGCGTATGAATACTTATGACCAGCCATAAACCATGTTGACTAAGGATATTCCCAACTTTTAAGTAGCATTCGCATAAAAAACGGCTGGTTATAAGAAATTTAATCCCTCGCGAAGTAATGAAGCGTACTTGCCACACCTCTATTTAGCAGTTTACTTTTGCAGATAACTGTTGCAATTTAGAGGTGCGTGTTGTATAAATCTTATGTCCATAACTGTATTTTTTCGTGGTCCGTGCGTCAGCAGGGTTGTCAAATATCCAACTTAATACTCAGTTTCATTCGTTAAATTATCAGTTGATACAGTGGGTATTTTGCATGTGGAGCGTTAAGTTTCTTGCATGTTACCAGAACTGGCTGCCAATATCTTGCCTTTATAGATGGGACCATAGACTGAAGACGAGGTAGATCAATTTTCGTCTTGTTCGCAACATTGACCTACCCCACACCAACACAACTGTCAAAGTCACATGGCCAACAGTGAAGAATGTGTTTGTTTACATTTGAATTTTCAGAAGACGCGCATTTTTATATGAATAGAACACTCTTATTAACTTGAATATATTCCATGTGCACAAAAATAGGAAGAGGAAATGTACATAAACAGTGTTCAAACTTTAAATACAAACCACGATGTTTTTGATACGGATATCGGCAGAAAAACAGTCCAATGATGGATCACCGAGAATGGTTAACGGGGCAGTTCGTATGCGCAGTCTATCCTATTTTCTTTCTACAGATGAGAAATACTTTACTGCGCAAACTACTATGTGTATTTCCTTATTTTCCTCGGTGGTTTTTAGCGCATACTTCTACCTGTGGCTACCTATATTGCATTTCCATGAGTGATGTTAGGAGTTTTTGCTACGCTCCCAAGCAGTAACCCGGGAAAGGCGTTACAAACGAAACCATTTACTCAGAAAGATTTTGCTGAGACTGCAGTATTGTAGTGTTTGCACATGAAGCACGTGAATGACGAAGTATGGTATTTCTTTCTGATTTAACGGTGACAAAGTTTACATAGCTACACTGTAGTTACATAGCTACTATGATATTAATACACAGCATGTTCAAGTTACAAAATTTTCATAAACTACATAAATTAAAAAAAAACATATTTGTAACTCTTTTTAGTGTTTTAGGATAAATGATAAATTAATATTTTTATACGTTAGGGTTCGTTTATTAGGAAACAAAGTGATGCAGTGCAGTGTCGAATTTTAGTGTACGACAATGTCTTGCCGACGAACGGCATGAATACCTGTTTTGCTGCAGTTTATATCCATTACTGGAGATTTAGTACCTACTCTTTTATGTTTTAAAAATATAACTTTTTTTTTTTTTAAATTTTTCCTCATCGATTCTGCAAGTTACATCTCAGAACTCCTTATATTGGACTATGTCAAGTCTACCGTACAATGCACAACTTCACTGTAAATAAATTGAGGTAAAATGCCCCTGCATGTAAGGGAAGCAAATTATACTTGCATATAAGGTAAAATTACCTCTTAAATGTAGAGAAAATTTCCGTGACAAGTAATGGAGTATTCCCTAATCGTACGGAAAATTACCTGAGAAAAATGTGGGGAAAATCCCTTACAAGAAAGGGAGTATTAGCTATATTGTAAAATAAATTTATATTTAAAAAAAAAACCTGGTATTAGTACATTTTCTTTCATTATTACCTATATCCCCAGACGAATAGTAACCCAAAGCACCATTCTAAAATCCTAGACACTTGCAGGTGGCTGGGCGCAAACCACGGGCCTCTACATCGGTAGGCCGGGGCGCTATCCATTACACCACGGCGACTACTTGACTGTGAGTGATTAGTAACGTACTGCATTATTACCCATGAAAAATATATCATTTCAGTTCCCCGTAAATTTTTAATTGTAATAACTTTACACGTTTTTCCTAAAGAACTATTAGCTTGAACATTCCTGCCAACTTGACATATTAGTTATTCCTGGAGCTGGTTATAATAATTATTTTGTTACCGATTGCTCAATTAATTTTGAGCGGTACAAAACAATGTTTGTGTAGGATTTCTTTGGTGGCTTTATTGATGCTTTGAAGTCAATACTTTTCAAGTATTTTAATAATTCCCTTGACATAAAATTACGCAGGTGAAGATATAGGCGTATCTTGAGATTTGAAAACAGGAACAAATAGCTACCCGTTTTCCAGTCTCATACAAAATTTCTTATTTACTTTTTCACTAACTGTCCATTTTTAATTATTTTATGATTGTATTTTACATATTTTCTACCTTAAAATTAATTCTTATTACTTAGTCCCACAAGCTGTCCAACATGGCGNGATGATTGTATTTTACATATTTTCTACCTTAAAATTAATTCTTATTACTTAGTCCCACAAGCTGTCCAACATGGCGCGTTGTTTTGTTTCTTCCTCCCTTCCTCCCATCGAGCTGTTGAGATGAGATCCACACGTCGTAAGGTAATTTTCCCATCCATGTATGGGATTTTCCTCTGCCATGTATGTGAATTTTACTCCAGATTGCAGTACTTCTACTTTACACGCGAGGAAAAATGTGTTTCCCAGACAAATTTGTGAATATTACCTTACAATTGTCAGGTAATTTTCCCATTATTTTTTACATTGTTCAAAGAAAAACAACACGTTTAATGGTGCTGCAATAACATAGACCCATAAAAAATCCCATGTGTTCCTGGTGTACGGCTCATCATTTTGCGCCTTTCCACATGTCCAACAAATATTAGGGTCGCACGAAAGAAGCCCTACATTTGCGAGTTAAACAAACGTAAACGATTGAAGTTCGCAAAGGAGTAACAAGATAAAGGAGAACTTTGGTAGGAAACTTTTTTTTTTTGCAGATGAGAGCAAATTCAAAGCGCATGGTTCAGATGGTAGGCAAATAATCTGAAGAAACCCGAACCAAGAGCTGGCAACCACGAGGACTGTAAAACACGGCGATAGACACACAATTGTATGGAGCTGTATGTCAACTTACGGTGTGGGTGAACTCTTGTTCATAGACATCTTAAAAAAGAAAGGCTACCATCGCCAAAATTTACGAAAAAGTGCAGAAAAAATTGGGATCGCAAAGAAACTACCTCAAGTATACTTTCACATTTTGCCCTAAATTGTTCGATCCTCCACTACAAATTCCAGATAGGAACCCAGTCGAACATTTGTGGGTTGAACTGAACATGGTTCAATCTGTAACTCCAAAATTCAAAGAAAATCTGAAACTAAAACTGATGCTATTCCCCACCTGGGGGTCATAGGATCGCAGTTAATGTTAAATGGCACAGACTATAAGGTGCCTTGAAGGTTGAGGGTATATCAAACAATGACTTAATCACGTCTTGGTTTTAACAGGTTTATTTGCCGGGAATTCATACACACATTCCTGGCACTTTTGCGGGAAGTACACATACTTTATNTGGTTTTAACAGGTTTATTTGCCGGGAATTCATACACACATTCCTGGCACTTTTGCGGGAAGTACACATACTTTATTGACACCTTTTGCCGAGAATTAACTCATACATTATTGACCCTGCGAGTTCTTGGCCTGAAGGGCTGATTACAGTTACAGTGTTCTGGTTAACGTTTCCGATGCTGTGGGGGCATTCGGTGACAGGACACGTCCCTGAGTGGCGACATTGTTACTTAACTGTACTTGTTGCAGGGTAGTTGTTCCGGCAGTAGTAGGGATCTGGTGAGTTGGGTGGCCCTATTACAAGCCCTCGGACTGGCTGTTGTTGGCGTGCTGCATTCAGCTGGCTTCCTCTCGACGTGGCGCTCCTCGTTGAAGCTCACCACTCGACTCCCGTTCGTGGCGCAGGGTTGTAACCGACTGATAACTTCCCTACCATGTCCCGGCGAGGGACCCTTGGTGGGCCCCCACCCTGGCTCTCGGCACAGGGTTGCACTGGACTACTCCCACTCACTCGACGTGGCGCTCCTCGTTGAAGTTCACCACTCGACTCTGCCTTCTCGGTGCGGGATTGTAACTGACTCGGCTGACGCCCGCGCTCCGGCTCCCAATGCCTAATGCCATACGCGTCCCGGTTTGGCAGTACGACTGTTCTGGCTGAACTGACTCTGGTCCAGCGCCTCACGGCGCGGAAGATTACTGGTTGTTTGTCCCGATATGGCTGACCCCTTAACACTGTCTCTGGTTGTCTCTGCCAGGGCCCGAACCCCGCGGCGTCCCGATGGACTTTCTCTCTCGGCGCGTGCTTCTACCTGATCTGGTTCCACTAATTCAACTGATCTTCCCGGCGTGGAGTATCCACAGCTTCCGACTGCCCCGACTGCCTCCCTCCTTGTCTCTAAAAACGGCTTTTAAACTATCTTGGAGCCCTCCCTAGATTCCTACATGTGCCTCCCTTGTTGGGGGAAGGGGAGGGAGGAAGGCTTTGAACAAAGAAGACTTCATCCACGTGTTGGCCTCTTGTTAATGAAGGGGGCAGGGGGTGGTGTGGGCCAGTTGCCCCTGCCATATGCTGTCAGCTTATTCTCGGTGCATATCACCCTTCAGTATGTGTTTAAATTTCTCTCGTGGGCAGAAAAGGCCAGCATATCTCGTCATTTCTTAGGGGTGTACAAGTTTCACGCAGTTTGCTAGGGGGTGAGAGCGAGGCCCGTGGGCAGAAAGTGCTACCCCACCTCGGCGCGCATTAACGGGTAACACGTGTTGTCCAGGACGCCCTACACTGGTGTAGGGCCTCCTGGCGGGGGAGGGTTGTGACAGCGCCGCTTCTAACACATACTTCCAACATGTGTTAAACGACAAAACTTTTCGAAGAATGTGAAAAATTTCTTTGGAAAATAAGTGCACAGCATGCAACGTTTGAAAGAGGTTATCTAATGTAACGGTATTCCTACCAAGGTTTAGTGAACTTTATTTACATTGGTATGTGACCGAATCATTTCTATATTAGACGATCATCGTTATTTATATTCAGATAATTATTAGAGGGATATTAAATAATTTTTTTTATCATGACTATTAACGTATAGGATCACAAACTGTTACTGAAATATATGAAGTCTTTATTTGTTACACAAAATTTAAATAAACATATGACATTATGGTATTAAGTAGCACATGCCCGAGTACTTTCGTTATTACACTGTAAAAAATTTTTTTAATTTTTACTGACAAATTGTTTGTAATTTTATACATGTTTGAAACAGTACAAAAATATATCTTGTAAAATTACTCGTTTGTAAAACTACAAGAGCCGTGTTTGTAATATAACTCAAGAAATGTTTGTACTATACTTATCCGCATCCACGAGCTCAAGCAAAATGGAGGACACACAACGTAAAACCTATATAGCTGTTTGTGCAAAAACTAGGGATGATGTAACGTGTAGTTGCGTACGTAAGAAGAATGTATTGCACGTTTGAATTACTTAAAACTCTTAAAACAACAGAAATAATGATAATAAAACCACTACAATTTTAAAAACCGACATAACACATTAACTGTTAATGTTTCATATATACACATAACTCTTCAAATGAAATATATGCGTTTTCTTAATTTACATATATTTTGTAGGTATGCAATGACAAAAGTGAAGAGTTGGTAAGGCAAATAGGTCTTGTGGGGTAATAACGTCAGGTCGTGGGCGACAATTTCCGAGTAGTATATTTCGCGACTCCGGTGTGCTAGCGCGCTCATTTTGGTATCAAACGGAAGGTCTCGTCTATATTTGTCAATTTACGCCATAAGAGCCAGGTATCTATTTCGTTACTTTCATTTCATTTCCATGCCCAATAGAAAATATTACACGCTAACAAAAACATATTCTCGTAAAACCCAACGCCCCTGTCCCCGACATAGCCACACCCCGAATGTAAAAAGAATGTAATTATTGTAGTTGTCTAGATAAACTTCTCCGGAAAAAAAAATGGAGCAGCATTGTTGAGACCAACATAAGTTAATGATTCATTCCTGCATGGGCACTTTATTTTTTTCAGCTCACATCCTATAAATAACTCTATAGTAGGGAAGGTTGTGGATACAATAAAAATTGCAAGGTAATAATGTAGAAAAAAAATTACGTAATACCTACGCAAACGCCGAAGGAAAAGCGAAACACGTCATTCTATGAAACTAAATCGCAGAAAACGACGTATAAATAACTACAAAAAATATGACGCAGGTAAATGAATGAGGTACTCCAATATCACAAACTTGTTAAAAACCGCGAAGATATGAAGTCCGCCACTGACTTCATAAAACTGATTAGATGCAAATCTGAGCCTCTTTTACTTCCCGAAACAGGAGCAAAAAAAAAAAAAAAAAAACACACACACTAATACAAAGCTAGCTCAACATAATATGTCAACGAAAATTTCCTACCACGAAAATGTTATAAGATTACTTAGCACCCCAGAAAATGATGTCACTAAATCAGAAAATGTCAACATATCGCAGGTGTAGTTTTTCTAAACATTTAAGGGGTTGGTTGGTTGTTGAACATACTCTTGGGCAAGTGGTATTTCTGTTGGGCCAACGTTCTTCCAACAAATTATGAAATAAACGTCTTTAACTATTAAAAAAACCTCTCTTATATAAACTATGAAATTTTTTCCGAGATCCTTTTTCTTTGAAATAGGTTTAATTGGTTGTTATGTTAATGTTAGAAACAAAAAAGTTGGTAATTTATACTTTATTGTTGAGTTGGACATGTTTATTCTAGTCATATCGGGAATCTCAATGCCAATAATAGTCAACTAAATTTTTCGCCGCCAGGTAGTTCTGGTGTCGCATGTGTACCGAATTTCTCCGTTTTGTATGTAATTTCAATTTTAAAATAATAAATATTATTGTGTAAAATATTTCAGTTTGTCTTGTGTTAAAATCTACTGTAAGTAGTTACATCATTGAGTTAATACTTAATATTTTTGCTGGAGCAAGTATATATCACAATTCGGACCACACGTTTTTACAAAAATAAATATAATTTCTCCATTTACCGTCAGTTTAAAAGTGACCTCTGAAAAACCAGCGAACCTTGCAGCGGAAATGTTCGCTATGACAAACACTCCCTTAAGGAAATCTCGTTTTGTTCCAAACTTAGTTGGGCCAAAATCATTAGACGAACATTATGCTAAAAATTGAAATTTCCATATATTTTAATTAAATAAAACAATAAGTTCATAAGTTTCTTTACAACCTGTGGTTTTATAACACAAACCATAGCTTTTCAAAAATTTACTTTGTTGTTAAACGCCCATGTGTTTGTTGCTTGTTGGAAAATTTAATGTCGGCATGTAGCACACGTTCGTTAGGTCACCATTATACACCCATCAAAATGTCGCTAGTAAAAAAAAACTTTCATAACATACGGGGACTTTCCACATGCAATTTTCCTTACCTGTGTTTTGTTACTTATGTGTCGAGACAATGTTGTGAACATAACAGTTGGTGTCAAGTACTTTTTGTTATGTTGGACCAACATTGTGTTACAAATGTTAACTTAACATATTATTTACACGTTCAAAATAAAAAGTATATGTAATTCAATTCGTTTGCTTGGGAGTTGACGGTATTTTTTTTTAGCAGCATTAAGTCAAACAGTCTATAGTTATAGTGTCTATTCGCGGTTTCTTCACACTTTCTGAATCCAACATTTGAAAAACCACCCTATGTATGACGTGCACGAATGTGGTGCGCTGATTTGTTTACACGAGGCGGAGGAATATCCTGGAAGTAGAACTTGAGCAGGGCTTCAGAAAAGATGGAAGTAACCGCGAATTGACTGTGTGTGCTGGTTACTAATTGGTTGGTAATCGTATGTTTGGCCAACATCTCCAATTTTGGCATTTGGCTGGCAAAGTTGTAAATACACTAATTAAAAAAAAAAACAATTATCACCGTGAACGAATTGCGTGAGTACAACGAAGGTTGCCACACAGTAGCGTCATAGGCCGACGTGTCTCATTTGCGTTTAATGCGGCTTGCTTGTGTGAATGAACCACACGTCCCTCCATCATTCGTAGCTGCAATACACCGAATGTCTTAGTGGCAGTGTGAGACACAGAGCCAAGTTCAGTGAACACGCAGCATGTCCTGGCGGCGCATTCGACAAGCCTTTACCCAGCTGGATTAGTTTGAGATAGGCCTCCGAGAGGCAACGCGCGCGTTTAGACACATTGCTCGCCATTTGAACCGTTCTGCCTACAATGTGAGTCTGTGTCGGACCCAGAGAGTTGAGTACACACACCCGTCGAGAAGGCTGGGGTCGATTCCGACAGGGAGGATCGCTTAAGCACTCCACCATCCAGGCACATGTCACGGCAGCTGGGGATACATCTGTGTCCACCAGTACCAAATCCAGATGTCTAGCAGAACAGAATTGAACGTCGCGGCGTCCCTTGCGACGTCTACCATTACGACCTGAGCATCGCCGAGCACGTGTGACCTCCTGCTGGGAACGGGCAGCATGGCAGCTTGCAGATTGGAGAGTGGCGTTCAGGGACGGATCACGGTTCTGTCTGGATCTAGATACAGAAGACCGCAGAATTCTAGTCTGGGGACATCCCGGCCAGCGCCGTGATCCACGCTTCATTACAGAGCGGCACGCCGCCCCAACGAGAGGTGCTAAAGTATGGGGTGCCATATCCTACGATTCATGCACACCACCGGTGGCGATTGAATCAACCCTGATGGCACGGCGATACGTCCAGAAAATTCTGACCATGTGCGCTTCCCTTCCTGGTGCACTATAACAACCCCATTTTTTCAGCAGGATGAAGTCCAACTTCGCACAGGACGTGTATATTTGGCCTGCCTTCGTGATGTCAACATGCTTCCTTGACCAACAAAGTGCCCAGAACTCTCGTCCATCTATAACGTTTGGAACCAGATTGGACGGCAATTTCGGTCAGCTGTAACTGCGGCGGATTTGGAGGGTAATTTTTGCCATTTGTGGCAGGATCTTCCCCAGGAGAACATCCGACTTCTGTATGCGTTCATACCCGACCGTATCGCAGCCTGTCTTCGTGCTATGGGTGGTCCAATGCCATACTAAGTGCATCCTGCAAATGTTGGTCACTTGCATTACATACTTGGTATGGCACAATAATGAGATGTTTTCCGTATACACTACCATTTCCTGTGCCTGTACCCACTTACGTGCCACTGCGATGGCACCTTCATGGTGATTTTTTTTTTTTGCAAATGAGTTGGAATTCAAATATTTGGCCAATGTATTGGAATAAAATTGTAAATCTAACAATGATGCATTATTATTTCCAGACAACATTCAAAATTTTATTTATTGGAGGGGGTGAGACTTCGTGTAAAAGAAGCTTTATTTCATGTTGGTCTATATAAACCAAATTTTTCAAGCGAAAAGTGAAATTTATAAGTAACAGCATAAAGCTTACTTATTATTTGATTTCATGAATTTCGTTTTATAATTTCAGGTAACGTCTGAGTAAGATATGAACGTGGAAGGAATCATTATAGAAATTAAGTATTACTTCTTAACCACTGAACTTTGGTTGGCATGATGACATGGTGGGTTGCATGTTGTCAAAATTGGCATATTTTAATACACACCAGTTTTACTTACAGTTTCACGCATATGTACGAGAATTTCATCCTGTTAAGTTTGACATAATGTTATACATTGCGAGCTTTGACTCAACAAAAGACTAAATTTCATATGCCACATTAAAAAGGGTGCAAGGTATAACATAAACCACATCAGTTTATTTCGCATGGGATGATAGTTAAATAACGTACAAAATAATGAAATACAACATATTAACTTCACTATTCGTCGGCGGCTATGCCAACCTCCGTAAAGTAGTTATCCACATGCCGGGGTAAAGGACTGGTGCATTACGTTTGTACGGGTTACCCTCTATGAGTTCATGTCACTAAACTCTGTCAAAACGGTTAAATGAATAACAATAAAGGTGGTAAGGTTCAAGGACTCAATAATACACTTTTAATGTAAGTAAGGAAAGGATAGTAACACAAATCACTAACCATAAGTTTGATTTCGTTAGTCATTTTACCTAATCAGCCATACTTGCAAGCAGGGCTGTAGAGTCCGAGTAGCAGCAATTTTGGGTGGAGACAGTAGCGACTCCAACTACATTAATTATTATGTACTTCTTTGCATCTGTATTTCCATTGGAATTGAAAACCTTTCTTTCTGTAAAAAATGTAAACTTCAAAAACACATTATTCTGTAAAGGGAAATTATTTTTTTATTCACCCAGTGATGAAATAATGNATAACAATAAAGGTGGTAAGGTTCAAGGACTCAATAATACACTTTTAATGTAAGTAAGGAAAGGATAGTAACACAAGTCACTAACCATAAGTTTGATTTCGTTAGTCATTTTACCTAATCAGCCATACTTGCAAGCAGGGCTGTGGAGTCCGNGTCACTAACCATAAGTTTGATTTCGTTAGTCATTTTACCTAATCAGCCATACTTGCAAGCAGGGCTGTGGAGTCCGAGTAGCAGCAATTTTGGGTGGAGACAGTAGCGACTCCAACTACATTAATTATTATGTACTTCTTTGCATCTGTATTTCCATTGGAATTGAAAACCTTTCTTTCTGTAAAAATGTAAACTTCAAAAACACATTATTCTGTAAAGGGAAATTATTTTTTTATTCACCCAGTGATGAAATAATGCCTTATTCGATCATTTTGCTATCCCAATTGTTGGGTTTGGAGCCGGAATCTGAGTGTGGAAAAACTGAGGAGGCTAATTCGGAAGTTTGGAATACCGACTGCGCAGTCCTGCTTACAAGCAATTTTACCACGTGATTTGATAAGATATTGACACATAGTTCTGCTCAGCTACCTATCACGTTCCTAAGGAAGCGCGAGAAAACAGCCACGCTCGCTCTCACGCGCTTGCTTGTAGACACCCACAAACCGTCCGGTCAACTGACAGTTTCTCGTTGTCCCGTCACCGACTGCCTCCGAGAGATGTTCAAGGTCACAATTTTACTAACTCGTTTTTTTTTTTTGCTAAAAGAAACAGTAAGTGACTGATATTACTAACGAGCATACTTTCCCTCTACATAGGTGTAAATAGTGTTTAATGAAGTTCTTAAAAGATTAGATTGTAGGCAGACCTTGACGTCTCTGCAATATGTACAATTAGAGGTGGGACCAGAAACATATACAAAATTTATGAGATATTACAAACGCACATTCCTTACCCGGGATTCGAACCCAGAAAACCTCGTGCCGTAAGCTAGCATGCAAGCAACTGCATTACGAAGCATGAAATTCGGATGGGAATGAGTGAAGAGATTTGGGCGGCTCTTAAGATCGAGGTCTTGAGAGTCGATGAGGGCGAAGCGAGATGTGTGGAACAGCGCCGGAAACTTGAGATCCCCGAGAAAACCAGCCGACCGGCACGATTCCCATAAGCGAAAATCTGGGTGCGATCTCGTCGGGAATCGAACCCAGTTCGCTTAAGTGGGAGGCGAGCAGTATAACGACTACACCACCGCGGCCCCAAATTCAGATATAATTTGGTAGATCGGTTGCCTAACAGGAAACATTTACAGCGCCGTCAATTTGAAAACAAACAAACATGTTTGCCGCAAGGGCACACTGGTGCCACTCTTATGTGCCTCTCTCTGGAATCTTTCCGTCTCTTTGATAGCCGCAACAATGTATTGTTGGGTGTTATGCATGTTGCCCACCTGCCAGGTACAGGTATGTATTATTTTGAAATTAAAACATGAATAACTCTGGAACTGTGAGACACATGGCAACTACGACACGCGGATTAATAATTCATCATTAAAATCCCAAATATGCTACCGTGTCACGGAGGTTAGTTTGAAATAAGCAACCGTGGTAATTTACGTGAAATAATATGAAGGCAGCGACAGATGTGGTGTTTGCAGATCTTCGTTAAGTTGCCCATTATCCACGCACTCAGTGTTCTATCTTTTCCTCAATATTTATATGAACTAGTATTTTACGTCCACTTCAAAGATGTGTACCACCCTTAGCATTCACTTCAGTCTGTAGGTCGTATATATGCGTTCCACTTATTTTTTTGTGATTAACCTCTAGCTGAAATATGTCACTCGAATTTAGATAATCCTATATACCTCCCCTAACCAATTGTTCGTGCAATTAGATTAAATTCGAACTGGTAGAAGTATTTTACTCATGAAATCGGCTTGTCTTATTAAAATTAACGTATTGTTACATGGGACNAAATTCGAACTGGTAGAAGTATTTTACTCATGAAATCGGCTTGTCTTATTAAAATTAACGTATTGTTACATGGGACGCCTAAGGGGCGTATCCGAGTTCGTGAAGGATGGAGATATTAAAAAAATAAAAGAACTAAATTTGATTTCTAATTTATTCACACAGTTTTTATTTACAGCATTCAACTATCTATCTTAGTGAGCGCAATATTTAATGTATATTTCAAATGTAATTAACGTCCTTCTTTATATCTGTTCAGTTATTTTCAATAAACTCATAATAAAAATCCTTAGCACATGTTCNATGTAATTAACGTCCTTCTTTATATCTGTTCAGTTATTTTCAATAAACTCATAATAAAAATCCTTAGCACATGTTCAGTATGTCTTTTGCATTATTTGTAATGTCTTTCACTCACGCATTTAGTCCAATAGTCCTGCCTGCCAACCGCACCCTTCACTGCTTAATACTCGCAGTCGCAGATTTCCCTTCCGCTGGTCACTTCTCTCACCACTCTTTCTTCTATCGCTCGGAACACAGCCACTCACTCATCCATTCAACAAAAACTCCCGGCCTGGAGGGCCGTCGCACAATTTATACTCTGCTGGCCTTGGTCTGGACAGTTAGACTCACCCCTAGTCATGCGGACAGAATCTAGGGGAATAAAAAACTAGAAAATTCCTACGATAGACGCAGAAACTCAATACAACTAGGGTCAGCAGCGCGCGCGGCAAAAAGGTTTATCATGTTGGCTCACTCCCTGTAACAGATACGCCGCCACCAGCCTAAAGCTAGCCTGTCATTCAAAACAATCCATTGACTTGCTGCCGCCGCTATCATATAAATGCTGTCCTTCACTTCCACTCGCTCGCGCGGGATGCGAAGCAGCGAGCGCGTAACAATATAAACAAACACGTTCATTAGTGTCGAACATGTGACACTGACAAATGTACTGGTGTGGGATAGGTACATGCGCGCAAGACAATCGGTCAAACTCATTATGTATATACTATTTGTCAGTCACAGATACGTCAATGGCTGTGGCCGTGTTCTAATCTAATTCGTCTTCTGCGCATGTCAACTGTCAAAGTCGCATGGTCAACTGTGATGAACGTGTTTTTTTATATCTAATGACAAGCTTTGATAAATACTTTAACCAATTTTAATTCAATCAAACTGCACAACAAATTGGTTAGAGGAAGTATGCATACATCTCAAAGCACTTTTTTACAAATCAATATTTTAACCTAAAATACAAACCATTCCGTTTTCGCTAGACGTGTTGGCAGTAAAGCAGTTCAATGTTGGGACACGGAGATTGGTTATGTACAGCCAGAGAGATCGGTCTACCTCATCTTTATAGTCTATGGTTCGAATGNTGTTGGGACACGGAGATTGGTTATGTACAGCCAGAGAGATCGGTCTACCTCATCTTTATAGTCTATGGTTCGAATGTACATTTTTAGTTTACTAGGTGGTTCACGATATCGTGAGCACTCTTAAAATCAACACATGAAAAAAATCAATGCCCNGACATTTTTAGTTTACTAGGTGGTTCACGATATCGTGAGCACTCTTAAAATCAACACATGAAAAAAATAAATGCCCGTAACTGCGTATATTTTAACGTAAGCAAATACCGCAATACTCACAGTTAAGTTGGCAGCGAACTACGAGACGTTCCATGCTTGACCGTCTTACTAGTTGTAAGTTAAAAATATGTGTCACCTGAAATTCAGTTTCTTTTTGTTGTGTGTAAATAAAAATAAAATTTGGCGTGACTGTACCATATTTCTGTTTCGAACTCTTTCACATCATCACCTGGCTGACGCAACATTCATGTTTTGTTAAGCATGGTTCATCGTTTTTTTTTTTCATTCCGGTGCGCTTGTGTCAAAAAATAACATTTCGTAACCAACATGATTTTAAGTGTCAGTTTGTTACTCTTGAAATAAAGTGTTCATTAACGTAGTAAATAAAACATTTTAATACATGTTCTTAGTAAAGTGCCAATATTTGTTATTGCTTTCTGTTGCATATCCATGTAGTTTCTTGTCCCAGAAATTCTTAGAAATTCATGATGCCGACCTGGAAAATATGCTACTTCATGCACTTTAAGTCTGTATAGATTTTGAACCACGAATAAACTTGAAGAAACTTCAGAAGTGTATTTTGTTATACTTGATATTTGTAATCTGTGTTGCAATTCTGAAAGTTTAAATTAATGTGCGAGTGTTATTTGGTATTTACGAGTTAATTCCTCGGCACGTACCTATGTCACTCGCTCTGAAACAATAACGCCATGAAAATGTTTTATACGTGAAACATTCCTCAAAAGTTAGGAATACGTTATATAACAGTATTATAACGTCTGTCCAAACGCTTAATTTTTACGATCCTATACATACATACATACATACATACATACACACACATATATATATATCAAACAATAAATACTGGCCTCCACTATTAATTTCAAGGTAAGTAATTTGGGACAAAATTAGATTCTACATTAAATGTGTAGATGCAATGTCATGAAATACATTATCATCAGCTAGGTATTGTTTTTCGTATTCTGATGAAGTTACGTTTATATGAGTGCAGGCATTTCAATTTTATAAGCGAAAAGTGACATCTTTTTGGAAGCAAAGCAGTACCAGTTATGCGCTTTAAAAACTGTGTGACTGGATGAAGTTTCACTAAACTTCAAGTCGAGTGACAAATATTACTGTGGAAGAATGCTGTAAAAATTTGTATCAATTCTGTTTAGCTATTTTGTTTCATGATGACATGACAATTGTTTATGTAGCAACACCCGCCATTTGCTTGTGCGTAGTTTTGTATCAAAATATTGATTTTCGAGGTAATTAAGCATTTTAACTATACTCGTAAATGTTGTTAAACAAGTCTTAGGTCATTTAAGGATTGTTTAATGCACGCTGTCTGCTGTATGAACGAGTACATACACAGTATTATCTAAAAGCGTGCCTTTCTTACGAGTATGACAAGCATATATAACGGGCGAGCGTTTCAACCTTTTCAAGATGAACGTTCGAAACGTCTTGGCGCCGTTATTATAACGGGAAAAAGAATAATTGCTAACTCTTCTGCTATTTTGTTGACAACCTAAATGAAACATATTTTCTTATGGTCTAGGAAGTATTGACCACAGTTAAGGCATTAATTTATATGTAAACAGAAAAATAATCTTAAACATCGGTTAATATTCACAAACCAATATTCACGTACGTGTTTATAGTGATGATTACAATATATATTACTTTTCTTTGTTTATTTAATGAGTATACAGTGGATATGAGCCAGCTGAACGTCACATGGCAGTGTTTATTTTGGTAGGTACGAGGAAAGATACGTAACCAACGGGCAGAAAGTAGAAACTTAAGAAAACTGACTAGAATACTAACCAAATCGCAACCATCTTTCAACAAGTCGACGGCGTCCGAATTTAACACTACCAAACTAAAATGTTATATATTAAATGGTCTATTCGAAACTATGATCCGAACACGGCCTGTGCCACTCTGCCACAGATACATTCCGGGACAAGGAAATGTGTGACAAAGTAGCAGGCTGCGATTCATCGGTCATCTCGACCGCAGAGTGATATGCGGGTTAAGCGATCTCGCTGGCTGTGCAGAACCAATCTATGTAACTGATTTTCTGCCAACACGACTAGCAAAAACGGCGTGGATTGGATTTGAGGTTAGATCACTGTTTAGTAAACAAGTACTGTGACACGTTTTTATACTTCCTCTGACCAATTTGTAATGCAGTTTGATTAAATTCATATTGGTGAAAGTATTTTATTAATATAAAGTTGATTGTCATTTAAAAACTACAATATATACAGTCACGCTCATGTCGCTCATTACTGTTGACCACGTGACTGCCAGTTGTGTTGGTTTGGGATAGTTCAATGTTGGGTACATGCGCAGAATACGAATAATCGATCCACCTTTTTTTAGTCTAGAATCTCGACACGTATAGTGGTTTATTCGCGGTTTCTTCACACTTGTTTAATCAAATCTTTGAAAAATCACCCGTGCATGACGTGTTTGGTTTGTTCCTAAATAGGTTATGTATCACAAGCGTCATATACTTGTGTTGACATAAAAGTGCCTTATTTTTGGTTAAATTGAATATTTATTTATATTTCGTTAATAATTAATACGAATAAAAACAGGGAGAAAATAAGCGTGTTCCTAGGGGCTGGTTAAGCTTTGTTCGCTTAAGGCGGGGGTATATCCTGGAAGTAGAACTTTTATCAGGGCGTGAGAATAGATGGAAGTAACAGTGGATGGACTATATGTCCTCATGTCATTTTGATGTTCAACGTTATTTTTCCGGAGTAAAGGTTGGGTTGACCCAACTCGGTACGAGTGCAGCACCCGCTCACCTGCTTGCTTCTGCAGGTTTTAGATTGTGCTGGGGGCAGTTATGATATTTGTAAGACAAGATATTTAGTTTTTTTTTTTCAAACTTATTTTACTGCAGTTTTACGATTTTATTCTTCAAGTTTACTTATCTTCCTAGCCCTCCCCATAATGACTTGTTTTTGTTTTCCCCAGGATACAAAACTCCGCTCATGCGGTAATGAATAAGCAATAACTATGTATGCAAAAATATGTTCTGTAGAGGAGTTTAAAAACTAAAAGAAAAGAAATGCGCGTCACTACTTTTCTCACGTAATTTTTGACTGAGCCAATGGCAGATGGCTTGTCACGTTGGGGCACAAGCAGTAGACGATACGCCACAGCCACAATGGCCCACCCTTTTCCCACAATATACATGCACGTTTTCAGAAACATTTCGTCAAAGCATTTTCTTTGTGAATTAACGATTTCTATAAACAATGGCCACAATTAATACTTGGATTATCAAACAGTAATTAATTAATCAAATATCTCTTCTTCAAAGTAAATTCTGCGCCTACTAGACACTGCTACACGAACTTAAAATAGGGCTGGTAATTAACATGCAAATCTGTGTCCACGCCGGAAATGAACTGGTTTGCTGGCTCAAGGTCGTACGCCAAATCATCCAGCGGACTATGATGGCTGGATCATCACCTGTGTGTAGGATCGATGTGATAACTTAGAGGCTTCCACCCACCCAGTTCCTTTTGCGATATTAGTATTGGCATTTCAGTTTTGAAAATGTAGCAGGTGTGCTCAGTGTTGCGTCACGGCGACCAGTAAACCTGTTTCAAGGACTGGACTGAAGTTAGCACGGTCATGTACCTTTCTTTCTCTCTGCGAGTGGGCGCGGTAGGCAGTGAACATAGCAGCTATGTTCACCTTAGTTCACTTCTACAGAATTATCACAAAGCACGTTATGGCCCTTTTCCACAATCGTTAGTCATTATGTCACCTTAAAATTTGCATGCCTACAATATGTTCATAAAATTTTTGAACCCAACGACTAGTATGTCAATCTGTATAAGTTCATGTCAAACACGATCATCATACTAACTTACGAAAATACAAGATACGTGGTCATCCAAGTCATCACGTTAATTCGGGACATTTTAAAAACTTACAAATGTTTTGAAACACTCGACGAGCTACGCGAGAACCTCTCCATCTGATTAAGGCGTTCGTGGTTCTTCCAAGTCGCAAGCACTAAATGTCCGTGATTGGCAAGCATTCAATACNGAGGTTAGATCACTGTTTAGTAAACAAGTACTGTGACACGTTTTTATACTTCCTCTGACCAATTTGTAATGCAGTTAGATTAAATTCATATTGGTGAAAGTATTTTATTAATATAAAGTTGATTGTCATTTAAAAACTACAATATAAACAGTCACGCTCATTACTGTTGACCACGTGACTGACAGTTGTGTTGGTTTGGGATAATTCAATGTTGGGTGCATGCGCAGAATA
Organism: Clitarchus hookeri; assembly: GCA_002778355.1. Taxonomy (NCBI): domain Eukaryota; kingdom Metazoa; phylum Arthropoda; class Insecta; order Phasmatodea; family Phasmatidae; genus Clitarchus; species Clitarchus hookeri. The sequence goes on along the minus strand of NQII01008557.1, from coordinate 15,436 downwards.
CGAATAATCGATCCACCTTTTTTTAGTCTAGAATCTCGACACGTATAGTGGTTTATTCGCGGTTTCTTCACACTTGTTTAATCAAATCTTTGAAAAATCACCCGTGCATGACGTGTTTGGTTTGTTCCTAAATAGGTTATGTATCACAAGCGTCATATACTTGTGTTGACATAAAAGTGCCTTATTTTTGGTTAAATTGAATATTTATTTATATTTCGTTAATAATTAATACGAATAAAATCAGGGAGAAAATAAGCGTGTTCCTAGGGGCTTGTTAAGCTTTGTTCGCTTAAGGCGGGGGTATATCCTGGAAGTAGAACTTTTATCAGGGCGTCAGAATAGATGGAAGTAACAGTGGATGGACTATACGTCCTCATGTCATTTTGATGTTCAACGTTATTTTTCCGGAGTAAAGGTTGGGTTGATCCAACTCGGTACGAGTGCAGCACCCGCTCACCTGCTTGCTTCTGCAGGTTTTAGATTGTGCTGGGGGCAGTTCTGATATTTGTAAGACAACACATTTAGTTTTTTTTTTTTTTTTCAAACTTATTTTACTGCAGTTTTACGATTTTATTCTTCAAGTTTACTGATCTTCCTAGCCCTCCCCATAATGACTTGTTTTGTTTTCCCCAGGATACAAAACTCCGCTCATGCGGTAATGAATAAGCAATAACTATGTATGCAAAAATATGTTCTGTAGAGGAGTTTAAAAACTAAAAGAAAAGAAATGCGCGTCACTACTTTTCTCACGTAATTTTTGACTGAGCCAATGGCAGATGGCTTGTCACGTTGGGGCACAAGCAGTAGACGATACGCCACAGCCACAATGGCCCACCCTTTTCCCACAATATACATGCACGTTTTCAGAAACATTTCGTCAAAGCATTTTCTTTGTGAATTAACGATTTCTATAAACAATGACCACAATTAATACTTGGATTATCAAACAGTAATTAATTAATCAAGCATCTCTTCTTCAAAGTAAATTCTGCGCCTACTAGACACTGCTACACGAACTTAAAATAGGGCTGGTTGTGTCCACGCCGGAAATGAACTGGTTTGCTGGCTCAAGGTCGTACGCCAAATCATCCAGCGGACTATGATGGCTGGATCATCACCTGTGTATAGGATCGATGTGATAACTTAGAGGCTTCCACCCACCCAGTTCCTTTTACGATATTAGTATCGGCATTTCAGTTTTGAAAATGTAGCAGGTGTGCTCAGTGTTGCGTCACGGCGACCAGTAAACCTGTTTCAAGGACTGGACTGAAGTTAGCACGGTCATGTACCTTTCTTTCTCTCTGCGAGTGGGCGCGGTAGGCAGTGAACATAGCAGCTATGTTCACCTTAGTTCACTTCTACAGAATTATCACAAAGCACGTTATGGCCCTTTTCCACAATCGTTAGTCATTATGTCACCTTAAAATTTGCATGCCTACAATATGTTCATAAAATTTTTGAACCCAACGACTAGTATGTCAATCTGTATAAGTTCATGTCAAACACGATCATCATACTAACTTACGAAAATACAAGATACGTGGTCATCCAAGTCATCACGTTAATTCGGGCCATTTTAAAAACTTACAAATGTTTTGAAACACTCGACGAGCTACGCGAGAACCTTTCCATCTGATTAAGGCGTTCGTGGTTCTTCCAAGTCGCAAGCACTAAATGTCCGTGATTGGCAAGCATTCAATACNCTCCATCTGATTAAGGCGTTCGTGGTTCTTCCAAGTCGCAAGCACTAAATGTCCGTGATTGGCAAGCATTCAATACCTAATACGTATCTTACAAAAGCAAAAATACAATAAAAATTAGCAGTACGCTTAAATAAACTGATTACGAAATAGGTTTAGGATTGCAGCAAGTCACTGTGCTGAAAAGCGGTATTATCCACTCACCTCTGTGCATGGCAAAGGTATTCGCCTGTGCGGAGGCGAAACAGTTACCCCAGGAAACCCCGTGGTGGAGCCACTCGGCGACGACGTGTCGCTGTCCGCTGTTTTGGTCTGCTGGTGCTTCTGGGGAGAGATCCTCGCCGGGAAGCTAAGAGTTTTGGTCCACTGGGCTAGGCTGCGGCCCATCTTGCCGAAAGATGACCTGGACACAGCGACTCTGACCCGCAGTGTGTGACTCACGCTGGGTAGCGCCGCGTCTGTGACATCACTGCTGGGCTTGTTGAGTACGCCGAACGCCTCGCCAGACAACACAGCACCACTTTACTTACACTACACCCAGCCTCCGCGACTTCTAGGCGGCGACTGTGAAGCCAGCGGTTTCTTTCCTTCTCCTTCGCGTGCGACCGTCGCTCTCTTCCCCTACTTCTAAACCTCCCACTCCTCTAAACGTTCCGCGCCTGCGCNTCTCCTTCGCGTGCGACCGTCGCTCTCTTCCCCTACTTCTAAACCTCCCACTCCTCTAAACGTTCCGCGCCTGCGCACCGCAGCGTTGCCACGTTCACCATCGCCGCTCTTCCTTTAACATGCTCATGCTGTCGCCTGCCGCTTGATTTATGTCATTGCCAACTCACCTTTGCTGACAGAGAATTCACAATCAGAGTCAAAGTGTGGCGTGGANACCGTCGCCGCTCTTCCTTTAACATGCTCATGCTGTCGCCTGCCGCTTGATTGATGTCATTGCCAACTCACCTTTGCTGATAGAGAATTCACAATCAGAGTCAAAGTGTGGCGTGGTTCTGCACAAAGACTAGACGACGGAACAGCAAGTCTGTAGGGTCCGGACCACTTCTTTTAGACTCGGTGGTCTGCCTCTCGCCACTAGCATGATACACGGCGCGCCAAAGATAAAACCAGACCTCTTGCCACTTTCAGTCGCTCGTCAGAGTAGCACTCACACACGAATAAAACGTAACTAATTACAATTCTTTCATTACCCAAAATTAATTTTAGCTTACATTTACTTCCAGTCACGTATAACAAGTACCAGTTACCTTCAGTAACAGTTTAAGGAAATTTTCTAAGTATAACAATTCAAACTTTTTCAGTACTACAATAACACTAGCTTATAAACATTATCATGATTAATTAAATACCTCGCTTCCCTAACTACCCAGTCATGTGTATGAAATCTTAATAAACCTATTTAAACTAAATTCACTTTGGCATTAATTTCCTTTTTTCAATGGATCAACTATCGCAAGCCCCCTGCCAGAGACTCGCGACAGAAACTGAAAGTCCTGTAACTTCAAAATTGCGCTATAATTAACTTCACCGCCCCTTTTCTCTCCTCGGGCAGGTAGAAATGGGGAAATCACAGCATGGCGCTACCCTGGAGAACTGGGAGAACTGGACTGTGGCTTGCCGCAGTTTATCTACAATTTGAAAACAGCCAGGCGGGCCAGGCTAGCTGTCCCCAACCTGGGCTTTGTGATGATAGACAACTGGG
>NQII01008557.1:0-12014 GCA_002778355.1 Clitarchus hookeri | reverse complement strand
AGGGAGTAGCGTCCCAGTGATGATGAACGGCGCTTCTGCAATCCCTTAGGCACTGCACCTGAGAGAGGGACGCAACCAAAATTTTGATTCGGTAGAGGAAGAAAGGAGGGCAAGATTTAAAAAAAAAATATTTTTAAATGTAGTTGTTGTGGTATTAAAAATGACATCTTCACATATTTGCACGTTTTAATCGCCAGGCAACCAGCATGAGACTTGTATTACACGCTGTAATGGATCAGGTGTTACAAATTTGGGTAGTGGACGGACGATTAAAATTCAAAAGGTTCACTATCAAAATGTCTATTTTTTTTTTGTAATCATGGCACGTGTCCTTAATTCCTTATTTCTGTTTTTCAGTGCAGCTTAAGTATTATAGCAGCGAGCAATATTTCTTCTGAGTCGCATAAAGGATCTGGTCAGCGAGAGGATTTCTCATTGAATACTACTGCTGCTTGTGCAGACACAAAAACTCCAGCTAACAGAACACAAATAACAAACAACGGCAAAAACATTTCATGTTGTGACAGTACTTCGTTAAGCCAATGGTATTCTCGCACATCAAAACATAAAACAGTGAACATCGGTAGATCAAATACAAACCACTGAAAGTCAATAAGAGGCTACAAACTAGTTATTCAGTCTAATAAACTGGGGAGCATTGCCTCGAGTTACTGCTATACGTTGGCATTCAAGAAAATTCACAATTAAATCAGTGGAATTCATCCAGGAAAATAATCAGCAAGCTGCAATTGATTTCCAGTGGAGCACAATTAGCTGATTTTAAGCCATTCGGAACCACTTCACGTTTAATGTACGATACATAAATTAAATAATTATCATGCAAAAGCAATTAAAGTTGTAATACACTTTCTCAACAACTCCCTATGAGAATATTTCGATTTTATAAAAAAAAAAAACATACACGTGTTACACCACTTGTTAGATATTTATTATATACAATTCTGCCTAATTTTAGTAAAATACTATTTAATTCAATAGTTATTTACAATGTTTACAAGATATATGTACACAATAATGAATTATAGTTTCAGTACACATTAAATATTATTGCCAGTATCACATCAGTTTCACGAAAAATGTAAACTACGTTTCTTGCAGCTGTTAAACTATTAACTACACTAATTTGCAAAGAAATTGATCACCATGAACGAATCGCGCGAGTACAACGAAGGTTGCCACACAGTATCGTCATAGCCCGACTGTGTCCCATTTGCGTTTAATGCGGCTTACTTGTGTGGATGTTCCACATGTACCTCCGTCATTCATCGCTGCAAGAAACCGAATAAGGTCTTAGTGGCAGTGTGAGACACAGAGCCAAGTTCAGTGAACACGCAGCATGTCCCGGCGGCGCATTTGACAAGCCTTCGCCCAGTAGAATTGAGTTTCAGAGGGGCCGCATCGTCGGCCTCCAAGAGGCACTTTGGATGTTTCGGCGAACTGCTCGCCACTTGAACCGTTCTGCCTACTCTGTGTGTCGATGTTGGACGCTGGGGGAACAGCAGGGTACACACACCCATCCAGAAGGCTCGGGGGGTGGACCCCGGCGGACCACCAGCAGGGAGGATCGTTTCATCGTGCGACAGGTTGTAAGCACTTCATGAGCGTCGCTGCGCGCCATCCAGGGACATATGACGGCAGCTGGGGATACGCCTGTGTCCACCAGTACTGTATCCAGGTGGCCAGCAGAGTGGGATCTGTCGTCGCGGCGTCCCTTACGACGTCTACCATTACGACTTGAGCATCGCCAAAGAGGAGTGACCTGCCTAGAACGGACAGCATGGCAGCTTGCGGATTGGCGTAGCTATACGTTCAGGAAATTCTGCGACCCTGTGTGTTCCCCTTACTGGTGCCCGGCGTCACACAGCACGGGTATCTGTTGCCTGCCTTCGTTATGTCAACCAGCAAGGTCCCCAGACCTCTCACCCACCGAGAACGTTTGGGACCAGATTGGATGGCAACATCGGCCAGCGGCAACTACGACGGATTTGGAGGCTCTCCCCAGGAGAACATCTGACGTCTGTATGCCCACATGCCCGACCGTATTGCCGCCTGTGGTTCAAAACCTTACTATGNCCCCAGGAGAACATCTGACGTCTGTATGCCCACATGCCCGACCGTATTGCCGCCTGTGGTTCAAAACCTTACTATGTGTATTCTATAAGTGTTGCTCCCCTACAATACATGCTTGGAGTGGTACAATATTTTGATGTTTTCTGTATACATACTACCATGTGCTGTGCCTGTACCCACTTATGTTCACCTTCGATGGCCCTTCAGTGTGATCAATTTTATTTTTGCAAATGAGTGTTTAACACATTAACTTCAGATTAAAATTTAGAAACTCATGTGAAGGATAAATATATTGCGATATTCAATTTAGTTGCTGGAGTATAATATGGAGTCTAGAATAACACAGCATGCCTGAGATACCACATCAGCGCACAAAGTATCCAATAAATACAATAACAAATACAATTCGCAGAGAATATAATTTCACAAAAAAATACAAAGTATGAATACATATATGTTCCTGCAAAAGACATAGCGATAACAATGTTGCCAGGTGGTCACTTACCAAGGTGATCATAAGTTTGAACACATAAAATAGCCGATATATAAAATACCTTAGGCATTACAATTAGCGCATAAGAGCTCGTACTGAGGCTCTGCATGATACAAAAAAAAACTGTACCATCGCCAAGCCCAAAGGCACGATCAACTACAGACACATTGTGTGAACAGAAAATTTTAATATTAATCTTTTGTTTCATGAACCTGCTAATTATTTGATTAGTGTCTAAAGGTTCCCTATGCATCGCCATAAGTTAACCTGTCGTTCCCAGTTCTGTTTCGAAGATAGGTCTTCAGGCGTTTCAGGGCGGAAAACTTGGTTCAATAAGTAACCAGTTGTAACTGGTAATGTGGCAAGAATTGTAATCAAAATATTAATATTTGGAAAAGGGTTCTCATGACAGTTTTTTAAGTGCTTGAGTGGCATACTTCGGCCTGTCTTCTCATCTGTCTGTTGCCGTTCCAGTGTCCACATTCCCCAATCCGCCCATAAAATCGTCATACTTGTGTATTTTAAATAGGATGTTCTGCAGACACTGAATGATTTGTTGCCTTGCGCGTTACAAACCTCTCCTTGAGCGAAGAAATAAGTTTTTCTAAGGAAGGTATGAATAGTACTGTTCTATATTACTTTTCTAGTGATTCTGCAGGAAAATTTTCTAGATGTTTTTGAGTTCCAACAAATCAGGGCAGATGTTGCTCAGTGCCAAGTGTTTTTGCTTTCTTTTCGCATTTGTGAAAAATTTCATGAAAATGTAAATCGTAACTATCCCGTATATCAATATACTTGGAAGTTGTGAGATCAACATGTTCGACAGCAACATTTAAGTCGACATATACACTCTGAAAATACTCAGATATATGATATGCGTTTCTCAAGAAAAAGTTACCAATGATTAAAAGTACACAACGTGTGTGTAGCTGCGCCATGGAAACCTTGTCCTCTCATATTGTTGATATCAAGTACGAGGTTTCGTATTTGATTCTTTAAAGTTTTAGCCAAATCTGTTCCAGTAACATCATGCGCAGCAACAAATGAAAGAAAGTCTTCCCTTAATTACACCAAGTCTTCTCACACAAAGGCAAAATTGTTCTGTTTGCTTACATCAGAAGTCTCATCAGCCAAAACAGAGTCAAATCTAACATTTTTTGTTCTATCCACAGTATATTTATGAATTACAGTATATTTCCAATGATATAAATAAGTTCGTTCTCTATCATTGGGCTTGTATACAGTTGTCCTTGAACAGTTTGAATGTGCCTAACTATAGTCGGTTCACGACTGGAAGAAACTTTTGAAAATCAACCTATGAAAAAACACCCTAGCCGTTAGCGACATGCATATAACATTACAAACAGCGGCGAGCGCGGATACAGTTATGCTGTTAGGTTGCCAGCACAAAGAGAGGAAATAGTTCCAAAGTTTTAACGTAATTGTTAATTTATCGCTTACAAATGGGTGTCGAAAAACTTGTATCTTATTATGCCAATTATTAATGACGTGATGCTAACTTGTTTGGATTTCAACGTTTCTTGCATAGTCACATGATAACGCTCAAGGTGAAAGTAACGCGGCCATTTGTTTACAAACCTTCGTTCCTTGTGTTGTTGGTGGGGTGTGGTTGACAGACGTGCCAGAGAATTTGTGTGATTATTTTGTTTAAACTATAATAATTAATTTATTTGTCTTGTTTTACTAATATCCCCTCTTTATTACTTGGTTTTTAATAACGTATGATTTTAATTTGTGGTAACTTTCTCGTTGTACAGATTCCTTTTGTTTTTATGTGTTTCGTGCACGTGTCTTTCCTTTGCCACTCTATTTTAACGTTGCAGTATTTGCACATAAGAATTGTTTTCACATTGTCGAAGACGTAGAATTCTTCACTCGCAAACTCTGCCGTCCTGTCGAAAACCGCCACAACCATTTTTAAATAACGTTTTACAATTGCGCGAAACATCCAACTCAGTCTACCACTACGCCATTTTAACGTCTGTAGCAATTTCGATCAACACCGATGATCTTGCCTTCGATGTACGGGAATTTATCGAAAGTCACTAACAATCGATTGTAAATAGACAACAACTATCGATTCATCAAAATACTAGCATTTTGGGTTAATAGAATGAAATGTTTTTCGCTGGCATCGTATATTCTTTTGTGTGAAATTCTCAAGATTAAAAACTTTACGCTTGTGGAATATCCATTAATAATATATACATGACGTTTATAACGGGTACGTGCATGTACGAGCACATGTATACACACACAGTGGAATGTAAACATTGCCATGTGGCTGCCACGTGGCAGTCACATGGCAATATTTGTTTACCTTTGGCAGAAGGATACGAAATGGGCTTGAAAGTAGATCTTTAGCAGTGCTTGAAGACAGTCTCTTCCAGTCGTGAACCGACTATAAATCTTGATCATCTCCTTTTGCACGAGAACGAAGCAAAGCTCTAAGATCTCCATAATGTTTTTCTGGTTTTTCCAGTGTAAAGCGCCCACCATTTGAATTCCCTCTCAGATGAGTATCTTGTCGTTCACAAATAATTATGTTTTCTACAATAGCTCGTAATTTTGCTTTGAGAGTCTCGGTTTCCTCACTGTCTTGTGAATCCAGTTGCATTACAACACTGGCTCTCTTTCCTTCCTTTATNTTTTGAGAGTCTCGGTTTCCTCACTGTCTTGTGAATCCAGTTGCATTACAACACTGGCTCTCTTTCCTTCCTTTATTTCCAGTACTTCCAGGGATTCCTGAGCCTTCACTGTGCAGCCCTGGGTATGGCTTCTTAATATCTCAATAGTCTCTTTCCAATTTGTAAAAGTAGAACTTCCAGGCCTTCAAAGACACTGATGAGNTGGCTTCTTAATATCTCAATAGTCTCTTTCCAATTTGTAAAAGTAGAACTTCCAGGCCTTCAAAGACACTGATGAGACCATTTAATACATCCTGCTTTTGTTGAAAAAACTACACTTGTCTTGCACAAAGTTACTTGTATAATATCCGAATACGCTAGCCATTCAAAACGCTGAAACCAGTGGGACTGAAAATTCCTTCATTTGCCATCTTTAGAGACGTAGGCTGGGAATTTGTACTGACAGGTAGACATACGAGTATTTTTCCATAGTTTCTCTTTCTCATAATCCGTGATATGAGATGAGTCGAGTGGAGTGGAGAGATTTTGACGGCTCGTTACATCGAGGTCTTGAGAGCCGATGAGGGTGAAGTGAGGTGAGTATGTAGCAGCGCCGGAATGCAAGGGCGAGGGAAACGGGAANGAAGTGAGGTGAGTATGTAGCAGCGCCGGAATGCAAGGGCGAGGGAAACGGGAAACCCCCGATAAAACCCGTCTACCAGTGGCATCGTCCTGTACGATTCCCTCATGCGAATATCTGGGAGCGACCCCGCTGGGAATCAAATCCCGTTAGATAGCGGAAAGCGAATAGTCTGGCCACTACACCACCACGACCCTCTAAGATATGAGATGAATTTACATAAAGTCCAATTGTATTATTATTTGTACACTTGTGGCTTGAATTTTCATTTTTCTCTGGCTAAGAATAAGTGGCCTTTACTGCAGTTTTTGAAGACTTAAAACTTTCCTCTTCAGTACAAGACGAATGATCATGTTTTTCTTCTTTCACATTCAAATTGTGCATTAATAAAATATATTATTATTATATTTTTACGCCATGACTCTAGCACTAGACGCAAGCTCCATGCGCAGTACGGCGCTGTGACCCACCTTGACCCTCCCCTCCCGGCCGGCGAGGAATGATCGACAGCTTTACCTGGCTGATGTCACACCTCCTCCTCTACGGAGAAGCCGACGACTTTAGAGGATGCGCAAGAATATTCTGGGAACTAGGACTCTAGGCGCAACGCGGCATTTTGAGTAATTTATCGGCTACGCTGACGACACTATAAATGCAGCCGCGGCTATCGGGTCGGGAGTCTGTGAGAGAAATCTGTTGCTAGGTACGGTGACCGGGGCGAAGTCGAGTGTGGTGAGGGACATCGGCGAAGAGGACAGACGACGACGGGAGATTGCGAAACGACGGCGGACGAGGTGTTTGTGGTGTGCACGGACGAGAGGGTGTGAAACCCGTCGAAAGACAGCTGCCGTAGATGAGGGCGCTCGGAGACTTGAGAGTCCACTGCCCACAAAGGAACTGCCTAACCCAGCAGCCAAATGTGAGTGTGACCGAGAGCTTGTTAATAAGACTGGAGACGGTGTTAGAGGAACTTCTGAACTACGTAGAGGCATCGACACCTGTATCTCGTCGACGGAGGCACCGATAATGCTGGAATTGGAAAAAAGGAGGGACACTTACAATCCTGGTGTCCAGGGATGCCACCCGAGAATAGTCATCGAGGAACTGGCCAAAGGACAGCTGCACCAATAATTGTAACTGACAGCCACAGCAATGCCTATCCAAATCATAGGCCCATCAAAACTACTGGCAACATCCTATTAGAGAGAATGAAGAAAGATTGCTCTATGGTGGTAAGAAGGACAAGGATAGTGTCACCCTGCAGTTAACACAGGTGAGGAAACGAGAGAAGTCCAGTTAACATACCAAGCTGCACATATGCGTCTTCGGGAGAAGGGAGACAGCAGGGAGGCAGAGGACGAACATATCCCAGTGTCTATTGGCATCTAGAGGAACACTCGATGTGGTCCGAGAGTTACAGGCGATGCATTCAGGAAAGGATGACTAGTGTAGCTGTAAACACTTTCGGGGTAACACATCTCAGAGCCAAGGATGTTGGGAAGGCTCTCACCAAATTTTGAAGTGAGTAAGAGATACTTCCTTCCAGATCTTTCTCTGGGACTCCTTGGGTGTTTACTTAAGTAGTAAATTGGCCCTTTAGACACCAGTATAAACACTTTCTACCAAGCGGCAGCTTTGGTGCTTGTCAACATGGTTCTGGATGGCAGTGGCATACGGGCGCCCACCGGGACCGCCGCATGATATGAGCAGTCATTGCTGATTGCGCGGTGACCGCCGCACAGATTAGGGCTACTGTTGCACGTAGGGTGTCAGCTAGGACCATTCCAAACCAATTGCTGAATGATGGGCTATAATCAAGGGTGTCGCTCGCCAGGCTTCGTCTCGCACCTCATAACCGTGCAGCCCACCTCGGATGGTGTCTCGAACAACGCAAATGGAGGGCTGAATGGCGCAGAGTTGTGTTTAGTGATGAGAACAGATTCTTCCTTGGTGCCAGTGACGGTCGTTTGCGAGTGCGGCGTCGACCAGGAGAGTGGCAACAACCATAGTGTATATGGCAGCAACATACAGTACCACCTCTTGGTATCCTGGTCTGGGGAGCTATAGCCTACAATGACCGTACATCTCTGGTGTTTATGTTGTGGGAACAATGAACAGTGAACGCTACATCCAGAACATCATCCAGCCCATTTTTTTGCTGTTCCTACAACACCAGGGAGATGTTCTCATCCAGCTGGACAATGTCCGTGCACACATATTTCGTGTTATGCAACACGCTCTCAAAGGTGTTTGTCAACTCCCCTGGCAAGCACGATCACCCGACCTGTCCACCATTGAACACGTGTGGAACCATAACACCGGACATGCTGACAAGAGTGCGGAACGAGTTTGATTATCGCGTAGATGTCGTTCGGGTCGCTCGTAGTCGTCACATTGAACATTTATGAATATATGGTAAACAAACTTCACAGTTCCACGGTTTATTTGATTGGTCAATCAAGGTTGTAGCTTGTTTGGTTTTGATATTATAGACCTTCAAAGTTGGGGTATTATTTTATACTTTCCTGTAGATATAATGAAGGATACTCTAGACAGAAACAAGAGCTTTCATGCCAAACTGATGGTGGCATATCAACGAGGGATATTGTGCACAGTAAGTTGCTTGCAATCTATTAAGTTAAACAAAAGCCGGAAGTTGGTGGTTCCTGATATCCTGAAAAACACACTGCATGCTGGAATAGCGACGTGACAAAAGCCGGTTTTAAAAGGTCGTGTAGATCCAGAGTGGCACAATGTTGACACCTGTGATTTGATGCTAGTCAGCAATGCTTTCTGTTTATGAATTCGCCTTCTTGGTTCAGAGACAAGGTGCATGTAATGACCCACCACTAACAAATGTGGGATATATGCCACTGATTCTTCATCCAACACATGAAAATGATACTATATTTTCAGTCATCACAAGGTACCTTTCTGTTGCCAACTCACTGGGCCAAAAGCATGTCGTACATATGCACTGTTGATCAGGACCTATATTGTAGTATACTTGATCTGAAATACAGAAATCAAAAGTTCGAAGAGCATCTAATACTGAGAACGGGTGGACTTCACATTTCAATTAATTTTCTCAAGACATTAGGGCAGCATATTGGAGAATCAGGAATTCTCAAAATTTGGGTTGAAAGTGGAATTGTTGCTGTTAGTTCGGCCACAAAGACTCTGGAAAGGAAATATTACAAGAAAGCAATGAGATTTCATAAGCTCACTTACCAAGCTCTATGATGATTTTCACTGCCTAAACTCATGTCGTTTATTGAAAAACGGATGAATGTCTAGCAGAGATCGTAAAAACCACAAAAGTCGTTGACCTTGCTGATGTTAATGTCATAAATTATTCAGTGGCATCGCCCCTACATGCAAGATCTCCCTGAATGTTAATTTCCAAGAGTTTGCATCACTAAATTCGAAAGAAAATCCGCATTCTGCTTTTGGGTGGACTTGTATTTGCATAGTGTGTCAGCAATGTTGCCTTACTTGGCTAGATACGACCACATAAAATACTCGAAGTCCGTGTCAGTTAACATTGCAGAAATTCATCAGCTACCTGGGGAAATAGAGCAGGCATATGGATCTGGTAACTTCGTAGTTAAAGACTCATCTGGAAAATTCAACCAAGTTTATTCAGATCATGCTCAGGAATGGCTCTTTGGAAAAGGTAAAGATTCAGGTGGTCTAACTGGTATCACAAACGATGATGATGCACTTCATCGATGGGCCCTGTTCTTTCACTGGCAGTCGGATATAAGCAACATGACAGTTGAAATGTGTGATTTGTCACCCACGCAAAATATTTATAGGGAAGTTCGGCCTAGCAGTCAAAACCGCGATCAGGAATATAAAGATAACTTGCTTGAAGTTCTAAAATCTGCAGCATTATTGTCCTTTCAATAAGGTACATTGATATAATGCACTGGATCATTGTAACATATGAAGCTGGTCATCCTGTAGATCTCATCACCATCTTACATCAAGAACTATGTTCCAAACCAGTAGCATTGGCAAAGCTAAATTGTGATATGAGAAGTGGTGACAAAGCAGCACTAATTAAGATGCTGACTGACAGAATAACCTGCCCAAATGCAATTAAACTTACTAATAACTCACTTCTGATAACTGATGGATAGGCCATGGTTCAAACAATGGAAAACCCACTTCGGCTAGAACCTTTGTAGATCTTGCAGATGTTGGTGTAGCCTATGGCAAGAAACGCTCTAAGGTATTCTCAAGAGTGGATATATTGTTCGATCGTTACAGGAATTGTACCCGACAAAGGCGATCAAAGTCATCAAGACCCATTCACAGGTCCGTCGGCAGCAAAAATGTGCTTCTTCCAGAAAACTGTAAAAATTTCCTCTCCCTTCCATAAAATAAAGCCCAGCTTGCATCCTGTCTGTCGTGCTACCTTGCAAAAACAGTATTTCATGACTTGGAAGTGGTTATCGCTGGTAGCTTCCGAGATGAAATGGATGTCATCTCAACCATACGAACCAATTTGTCAGGGCTTTGATCAAACCACGAGGAAGATGACACACGTGTCATTCTGCATGCTGCTGCTAGCAAGAATGAGACTGTTTTCAAGGAGCAAGGGATACTGATATCATCCCTCTCTTGGTCTATCAATACCATCGGTTTGAGTGTAAGGAGATGTGAGTTATAGTAGGAACAGCAACAAGGAGGAAATATATTCCTATCCATCTGTTTAGCGAAAGTTTGCCAACCTCACAAAAGCAAAATCTTGCAGGATTTCATGCTCTCGCTGGAAGTGATGTGACTTCAAACGTGGTCACGATAACGAAACATGCTTCATGTGAATTATACTCTGCACATTGCGAGCTTCTCAACATGTTTGGTGATGCGCCACTGACTACAAATTAAGTGAGTTCCGCAGAGCACTTCATTACCAGACTCTACAAAGTATGCGATGATGTGCGCACCTGCAATGCCACCCGGTTTTTTTATTTTTGATGTTGCAAAGAAGCCGGTAACAATGCCACCTAGCAATGATACAGTTCAGCAGAATATCAGAAGGCTCACCTGCAGGTGGCCGTATGGGAGAATGCACACTTAGCTAGAAATGAGCTTAACTTAACGGCTATTTTCAATATCTGTGACAACTGTTACTATGACACATAAATACCTGTAATTTTGTCACAGTAACAAAAATATAAAAAAAGACAAATGTAACAGGGGTGATGTGGCATTACCAGTGTTGATTTTAAAACATTCGTATGTAAGTGAAATTTATAATAAAGGTTCCTTTCTGAGGTTTTCTAATTTTACATAGTAATTTTTTCGTCATAATAAAGTATTCGATGCTGTAATTAAAATATAATAAAATCTTTTTTATTTACAAAGTATTATTAAGAGAGATGGCGAGACCATGCACTTAACGGCGTCTATAACTTCATTATCTCAATAATGTTTTTGCCAAAACTAACATAAAAGTGCATATAAAAGAAAAGCATTGTATTGTACTTATTTGCATCCTATGTTTTGTAGACTAACTGTATAAAAATACATTAGGTCGGAGCAAACATAATAAAAGTGAAACTAAAGGAATTCATGTGAAGAGATTTATTCCCGTATAAAACAGAAGCAGTCAGTCACCACCTCTTGGTAAATGTGCAAGGCTAGCTATGACGTTGTGGCATGTCATAGGTAGCTGAAACAAACTGTGACGATAGAAACGGCTTCGTTTGTCATAGTTGGTTTCACAAACTGTGAACGTGTCATTATGCGATATCTCAGTCACATATATTTCAATGACTTTGTCACAGATATATCTGTGACAAAGAAGCAGACTGCGATTTATCGGCCATCTCTACCCCGTGCGTCTGGTCCGCCGATGTAGAGGATTTGTAAACACNTGGACATTTGACACCTCTGTGGACCACATTTGGTCCTGAGTGAAGAGATTTGGGTGGCTCTTAACATAGAGGTTTTGGGAGCCGACACATTGAGTCCTGTTCCAGATACTTGCAGGGAGTTAGTGTTCTGCAAATGCAGGGTAGAGAAGTGCCACACAAACATATAGCCCAGTCATATTAGGGGTTTCACCTCGGAATGAAAGATAACAAGCTGTAAATTGGTATAAGCCTTTGTTTTGTCGTTCTTAATGTTG
>NQII01008556.1:14662-67970 GCA_002778355.1 Clitarchus hookeri | reverse complement strand
GTAGTGTATATAAATTTCAAAGGGTAACTCATGTTGTGTATTATGTAACTAGAAGACTAGGTAATGAAAGGCTTAGAGCCGGCCTAGGTAGCAACTTGTCACACACAAACTACCTGCTGTGCGACCAGTTAGGAGGCCACAGAGCAGGGCCAGTTAAAACGCAGGTAAGCAGTAAGTTGACACACCCTCATGAATGGGACTAGAACACACGCCTTAGTTCTAGAGTTTTATTATGTGTACTCCTGTAAATTGGTTTATTCCAGGTTATGACTCTGTATTGTCCATTTCATGTAAGTGGGTAAAATCTGGCGGACAATTTGACCAATCTATACACTATGTAAACAGTAAATACTCTCGTTTGTAAAGTATTGTATCAGCTGATGAATTGCTGCGGGATGCATGTTTTTAAGTTGGCGATTTTGATGATGGCTTTAGAAGAAAATAGTACTCAGAACTAAAAGTTATTAAAAATTTTATTTATACTTAAAACTTTTACGGTTTAAATTATGTTTTTAAAGCAATATTAAAAGTTGTTTTGGCTTTTAATGAATTGACTTTAAAAACATATTTAGCAATTATGACATCATGTCGACACATACGGACAGTAAACTTTTCCAGCCAATGGCTAGCCATGTTTCTAGTTTCCACTTTACAGCACGGTGAACGCCGTTGTGCATGTGCTTTTTTTCTTATCGTGTTTATACGAGAACCTTGTTGGTGTTGGAATATTTTGTCGGTAGTAAATTATTTTGTTTATTTGCTTTCTTTAATCATAGTTGGTTGTAGGTACTGTTGTAGTGCGTTTTCTTGAGTGAAATGTAATATTAATCGGCATGTGTTTACTGCTTCGTAGAACTGCTTGTTCCACCATTTTCCTTAACCGCCGTCAGCAATGAAGCGACACAAATAATATAATTTCCGTGGTTTAAGTTTGTTGGTTTCAAGAAATGTGCGCAGTGTTGATTTTACTGTTTGATTGTGCAAATAAATTTTTAATGCTAGTGACAAACAAACTTGATTTTAATGAACTAAACTTGCAAGGATTTCCATAGAAAACATGTGATCAAGACAGTGTTGCCAGCTGTACTGATTTTGCAGANATGAACTAAACTTGCAAGGATTTCCATAGAAAACATGTGATCAAGACAGTGTTGCCAGCTGTACTGATTTTGCAGACGGTCTTCTGGAGAAGGTATAGTTGATGCGTTTTTCGATTTAATTCTCATGAGTGAAACTAATGCTGTTAATGTACACAATTACTTGGTTCAGTCATTTCAAGCTGAAAATATTCCGTACAAAGAAAACCTAGTTGGTTTTGCTGCCGATAGTGCTAGTGTTATAATGGGTAAACAACATTCTTGTTCTACTCTTCTAAAATACGACATACCAGAATTATTTATAGTGAAGTGTATCTGCCATTCCTTTAATTTGTGTTCATCAGATGATGCTTGTGCCAAAATTCCACGTGAACCAAAAGATTTGGTTTGTGATATTTTAAACTATTTTGATTGCAGTAGTAAACGCATCAAATCTTCTAAAGAGTTTCAAAGTTTCGCAAATGTCAAGCCACATAAAATGTTGCATCCTAGTAAAACAAGATGGTTGTCTCTTCAGTTAGTACTTTCTAGGGTGCTAGAGCAATATGGTGCCCTCACTCTTTTTTTTTTTTTTACTCACGCTGCCTCAGTAGACAAATTCCTAGCATCTGATACCATTCTTCAGAAACTGAAATCTCCTTATAATAAGTTATATCTTGAGTTTCTTGATTTTATTTTACCCATATTCAATGTTCTGAGTAAACAAATGCAAAGTGAGCATAGTGTTGTATCTGTCTTGCAAACTATTCTGGACTGTTATGTTAAACCCAAACATCCGAGGTCAACAGAAATAGAAAAAATTTAATACAAGGATTCCAGAGTTTTTCTGCCATTGGAGAATATTTATTTTGGGGCGAAGTTATAAATATCGTTCACAAAATCAGAAGTGCCAGAGCAGCATGTCAGACTTTTTAAATTAGGCAGGCTTAATTTTTATATTGAGTCAGTGAACCAGATAACAGTTTGTTTCCCTTTTGATGGGCCTTGAAATATTAGATCCTGCAAAAATCTCACCATTTCAGTCTATAAGCCCTACTGGCTTCTTGGTTTTCCCAAAGTGGTGAAAGAAGATGAAATATTGCAACTTGAAACAGAATGGCAATTGCTACGAAAAACAGAAATTAGGTGTAGTAGCAGCAGCATGGACACAGTTAAGGAATTCTAGAATAATGTCCGGAAAAAATCATATGGAGATTCCAAAAAATGTTTCCTCTCTTATCCAAACTTATATGATGTCTTTTGAGTCTACCCCATCCTAATGATACAGTGGTATGAGTGTTTTCATCAGTAAATTTAATGAAAACCAAAACAAGGAACAGGCTATCATTGAAGACAATATGTAAACTCTTACACACCAATAAACTTGTTTCAAAATCGCACTGCTACTTCTTTTTATGTAACAAAGTCCATATTAAGGAAATCTAATGACGTGTATGACAGTGAAGAAGATAAAGTGATAGAAAAAAAGGTATTGGGGTAGGCCACGAGTATCAGTTGTCCTCAGGCATTTTTTTAGGGTGAGTACATATGAATTATCTTTTTATTGTCATTTTAAAATTAACAAATGTCATTAAATTTTTTTATAATAATTGGAGAGTTAAAATTTGTAATTTGAAAATCTACTGTATTGTATTGTTTTTTCACAAACAATAAGTTTTTTTTTTGTAAATAATTTATTTCTAACCATTAATATCATAATTGAAGTGTACTTTCCCTGAAGAATTTTCACTTTCAAAACTTTTGTAATTTGTAAATAATATATTTTTTATTTTGTCTATATCGTAAATTTAATGAGTGTAAGGCTACCTTCGGTCAAAGTGTGTGTGTGTGCGCATATGTGTGTGTGTGCGTGCGCGCACGTGCGCACAGAAACCTGTAAATAATCATCTCTGGCAACAAATTGAGCTAGCCAAGTAATATTGCATTGTTAAAGGAAAATAGCATCAATTTTGAGTTAATAATACTTCATATTTAAAACTTTGATTAAATAAAATATTCGTCAAACTTACTGAAAATTTTGTTAGAGCTAGAGCATGAGATTACGCCCTAACGCACTGCCACTGTTCGATATAAAGGATTTAGGGAGTGAAATTGGTGTAAATTTATCAGCTGGTATTATTATTTATATATTTTCAGTGTCTGACAACTTTTTTTTGCGTATGTAATTAAGTGGTATTGTTTGTTGAAATTTTGGGAAGATGAAGATGACTATATGAATATAATAAGACATGTGTGGAATGTTTGATTGTTTAACAGAAAAATTTAACACACAAAATCTCAAAATGACCTTCCTATCAAAGTTATGTGCCACATTGATAACTTTCAAAGTGAGAGCTTGGCAGTCAAGACAATGTGTGTTGTCTTGAGGTAGTGAGCATATCGTAAGCTAGCTTATATTGCAGTCTTTTTAGTATCCTGTAGCAGAGCAGACTGAGATTCCATTACCATCCTGTAGGTTGGTTGTGGTTTTGAGAGTAGATATTTATTACCAAGTCTATTTGATGAAGGGCAGTGATAAGATGATCATAAAGTTTAATAATATTTTCATTATGTTTTTGTATTTTTCCCTGAGGTATTTTGATGGACTGTGCTGCGGTACAGGTTAATATCATGGTTTTGTTAATGCTTTATTATTTTATTTTAACCAAACTGAGTAACAGTTAGAGAACAAGCCAACCAGTTAAAGCATATGAAGTAGGGAGTCATTGTTAAATGGTATCTGTACAGGCTAGATATTATTTACTGAATACATTTTTACGTACTACTAAACTAATAAACTAAATTTTGTAACATTGAAATTTTTTCAAGTAGTATTTTGAATTTATTTGATTTGATTGAAAAGTGTGGGGCTAGGGTAAATGTTATAAATCATCCCTGTATAAACATGAGTAATTTCTTTTGCCATGCACAGCAAATTGTTAGTTTACTTTTCAGATGAGAGGGGGTATGTTGTCCTTTCAATTTATATTTATACGTTGGCTTGTGGCAATTATAATTGGCAGGAAGAGATCAGGTTAGGTGGTTGTGTGGCATGTGATTGGAGGATGGTGAAGGGGTGGGGATGGCTTAGCAAGGTGCTTGGTGTCGTGTTGGGCTCTCCTCACTCTGCTTGTAGTATCGAAAAGGGACAGACATCCTATCAGCAACAAATGATTCTGGCAGGTGGAATTTTGTGAATCACCAAAATTTATACAAAACAATGTGGTGAAGTGCAGGCTGAGGTTTTAACATTTTTTCTCTTTTCTTTCATGTTTAACTAGAAATTGATTTTCACTACATCTGGTTGGTCATACACTGTAAAATGGTAGGCTAAACTACCATATATTTGATCTCGCCATGCCAAACCAGTAATTCATGTAATAGGAGGTCAACAATATAACCGAAATATCAAGAGAAAGTGTGACTTATTTTAACAATTCTGTACTGTTAGTAATTTTGAACCCAGCACATGTTTCAGGCCACAAATGAGAGATTTCTGTGATGGGCATGTGCATGAAACCGGTGGCACCCAACAAATCAGAATCTTCTGTTCATTGATGTAATCACTACTTTTCAATAATCTTTACGTAACTGAAGTGAGCAGTTAAAAGTTTACATGTAAGGCTTGTAAATAAAATAGTGGCAATATAGGTTACAATGAGTTTATTAAACTTATATACAAAATTCCATTACATTAATTTAATGTAATCACCGTCAAGTTCTGAACCTTTTGCCAAATTTGTGGGAACCATTGAATGCCGTGGCCTTGGTTGTTGTAGCAGTTGGAGTTCTCATCTCCCACTAAGGCGAACTGAATTTGATTTCTGGCGAGGTTGCTCCTGAATTTTTGCACATGAGAATCATGTCTGACAATGCTGCTGGTTGCGGAGTTTTCTCTGGGATTTCTCATCTTCCTAGTCCTTGTGTTTTGGTTACTGCTGCTCCATATCTGCTTTGTTTCACCCTCGTAGGTTTTGAAAACCTTGTTAAGGGCCGTCTAGACCTCGTCATTGGATGCCATCAGCAAAGTAATCTCTGTTGAGCATAGTGATGAGTGCTCAGCTACTTGGAAACCTGATGTCACTGGTGGATTATTTCAACCATGGAAGTAAGGTTTCATGTCAGGGGAACACAGAGGATGTTTCCAAACCTCCCAATGACACCCTTGCAGCATTGTAATAACTTCTCCCTCCATATAACATATGTTGTCTTGCGAGATGCAAGGTGGACATTTGTGCCATGCAGCCGGCAACAGGTTTTTTACGGAAAAGGAAATAGTATGCTGCATTGAAGTTTCACCTTGGGGTGCAGCACAACTGATGACACAATCGTTACTTTCTAACATCACTATCAGCATGACCTTACTGGGTGCCTGTTGGATTTTCTGTGAATACCGCAATCCTGGGTGATGGCATTCATTCAATTGTTACTTTAGTTTGGACTTGTGTCCATTTTCAGGTCTTGTCAATAGCCACAGTACACTGCGAGATTATGATTTTGATGTATTTAAAAGTAAATTTCAAGTATATAAACAAATTTTAAAATTAATTATTAATTTAACTTAATAATTGGATTTCTTAAGAAATCATTTTCATTTGAGAAATTAAGTAAACCGAGGCATATATTGTAAATAAGTTTGACAAAATTGTGTATTTGTTTTCAAAATTTAGCTGGTCATCCTAGCATTATTTTTTTATGTTGTGAAACTTTGATGGCAGAACTGGGAACACTAAAAGCTCATGCTTACTGTAATGAGGTGGCACATGAAAGGATGGTGGGGTGAATCTAGATTCCTGAGTTGTAAATGAGAGCTCTCCACAAGATGAGTTAAATACCAATGTCAAGCCACCTAGTTTAGCCTTTACACATAAATGTATGTATATGAAGACAAACATGGTTAAGGAGTCCTAACCTCAACTATGTTATGCTGTTTATCAACTTTCTTTAGGTTTATCTTGCATTGACACCTATTAAAATTAACACTTGATTACAAACTACAAAAAGAGAATCATGAAATTGGCAAAATTAAATTTTTGGGTTTAAAAGCAAAGTTAGCAATTCAGATATAGATATTAGCTTTTAATATCTGTAAAACAAATCATTGACAAACTCTGAAGGTTAATAACTTTGTCGTGTGACGGTTTAGGAATATTATAGTGATGCTGGCCCACAACCACCCCCCCCCCTCACATAACCAGGGTAGAGACTTAGTAGACACGTGTCACGAGGCAGGTGACGGACCGCAGTTACACGTGTCTTGCTGCGCGTCCTGCTGCGTAGGCCTCCCGGCCACCCCCCTTCACCCCCCTACGCCTCTAGCCAGCCCGTGAGATCTGTGGAGCGCAGAGGTTTCACGGGATATCACCAAATAATCATGTGTATTTCGCCTGAATTCAGAAAACACGCACCGCGGAAGAAATAGCTGACGAGCTGGATATTGGTGCCGAGAACACCCCCCCTCTCCCCTTAGCTAACCACAGGACAATGTGGAAACGCACCGAGAAGAAACAGCTGACGAGAGTAAGCTAGGGGCAAGGGGCTACCTTCCCCCCCCCAACCCTTCAGGAACCAGGACACTTGTTTTGAAAGGCATTGTTCTGCGTTCTACCACCTCACCCCCTCCCACCACAAGGTGACACGTGCCGACAATTAAGGGTGGAGGCTGGCAAGCATAAAGACCCCTTTTCGAGAGAAGTGAGTGATCAGTTCATTAGTACCGCGCAGAGAGGTCAGACAGTTGATTATTGCCGAGCCCAGAGTAGTCAGTCAGTCGGGACTCCCGGCAACAACAGTACCTCAGTACGTCAGTAGAGCAGCCCAGGGGAGACGACGACACCCAGCGGGCCTTTGCCAAAGGCCGCCCATCGCCGGAGCTCACCCTCCACAGCTGACATCATACCAGCAAGAGTTAAGTATACAATCACCGTCCAGAGAAGTCCCCCCTGCACCTTGAAGTCGTAAACAGTTAATACGAGTAGTCAAATTAGGTACCACGCCTCTCAAGTGTTCATGAACGTAGTTCTTGTATTAACTCCAGACAATATATTCGTCCTTCAAAATGAAACAGTAAAAGACTACATTATTGCAAACCCCTTAACCTTCAGGCATCATGTAGTCTGTGCCACTAAACATTAACAAAAGACCCTATGTACTTTTAGGATGTGTTAACTTGTTGCTCTTTTTTGTTNATAGTCTGTGCCACTAAACATTAACAAAAGACCCTATGTACTTTTAGGATGTGTTAACTTGTTGCTCTTTTTTGTTTTAATTAATAGACTTTATAAAGTTACTGGGCATCCCCATATTATTACTCTTAACCTTTTTTTTGCAAAGAAATTATTTCGTGTTTTAACGTCATTCATTTTTTTAAAAATGGGAATAACCAAAAATTATTTTTACATATCCATTAATTAATTTTTTAATTTTCTAAAAATATTTATTTGTTAAGTCTAGAGCATGCCCAAAGATGAAGCTTCATGTATTCTAGTTGGTCTTCTTGAAAATTAAAAAATAATATGAAATCTTCTTTGAATGAGATGGGCGGCTCAAGCAGTCAAGAAGTTACTTCAACTTCGCCATGGCATGATCGCGGTCCCGAGAAATGGATGCACAGCTCAAACAAGCCATCAAGAGCTGGCCATTAAAGCCTTATGGAGGTCCAACGTTTGGAACCACTATTAAATAATCTACATTTAAAAAGAACATTAATAAGGATGCAATGGCCAAACGAATACCTAAACAGTGAATGAAAAATGCTGCAACAAAAACACTTACCAAAACGGCTGATAAACTAAATCATCTTGCGATTATAACAGATTTAGTTGCAACCAGAATTAGAGTGACTACATATTTCAGAGAATATTTGAGAAGAAGGTGGAAATGCACAAAGAGGAAGTATAAATATCAGAACTTGCTTTGGACAACTGTTTGTTTTGCGTGACCATTCAATATATATTGAAGTGTCAGGACACAGATCACAAAAATTTAGAATACTTCAACAGAAGTAAACTTTGCCATTACATTATTAAAATTATTATCAAATATTTGTTTTAACTAAATTTCCAAAAACAGAAACTCAATTCTTGAATTATTAGCTTGATGAGTACCAACATGTATGAAATACAGCAAACAATTACACATCATTTTTTCATATTAGATATTGTGTATTAAAACAAACTTTGTTTTAACATGTTTTCCTTTTTTATAGTTAGTAAATATTAGGAAAAACTAGGGGCACTTTGCCATAAAAACATAACAAACCACGCACAATTATACCTATTATATAATAAACAAAGTGACAAACTGGTACACAAAGTGAGTGCCTCACTATCTCATTAAAGAAATATAATGCTTTGCATAACTTCTTTCATGCTTGGATTAATTAAATTTAAAGGATATTGCTGCAGTGTTNTTAAAGAAATATAATGCTTTGCATAACTTCTTTCATGCTTGGATTAATTAAATTTAAAGGATATTGCTGCAGTGTTGATTTGTGCTACACTTTGGTGTAGAATGACTGTTTAAGATGCTGGTATGTATAATAAATGTACTAAATCAATCTCTCTCCTCCTCTCTGTCTCTTAGTCTGTGAGCTTTCTGACAATCTCTATCAAGTTAACCATCCCCCCATCCACTCACCCATCCATGCATCCAGACATGCAAACATCCATCCATAAATCCATCCATCACTCAAGCCATCACTAAATCCATCCATAATTCAAGTCATCACTAAATCCACCTATCCATCAGTCAATCCACCCATCCGTCAGTCATTCCACCCATCCATCAGTCATTCCACCCATCCATCAGTCATTCCACCCATCCATCAGTCATTCCACCCATCCATCAGTCGATCCACTCATCAGTTCATCACTCTACCTACCCATCCATCACTCAATCAATCTTTCCATGTAAGCACCTGCATGTATATTAATCTCAATCACTCCAGATTTAAAACACTGTCTCCTACATCTTATATTATGAAAACTATAACAGTTAAAAAAAATAGTAAACAACATTGGATAGTATATCCCAGTTTTAAGATCTTTATTACAATAGTATTAGCTCTACATTAATTAACAAAACTAAAATATCGGGCTTTGCATGTTACAGGTGATGTTTACCGAAGAAGATGTAAAGTTTTACCTGGCGGAGTTAACATTGGCCTTGGACCACATCCACTCGTTGGGGATAATCTACCGTGACCTGAAGCCAGAGAAGTGAGTTAGCAGTCTCACAGTTCAGTGTAGAGGATGATTAAACTCCTGGTGCACCGCTACCCCTTTACAAGATTAGTTTGTGGTGAAGATGTGTGTGGACATATCTATCATGACATTTACAGACACAAGTTTACCCTCACAGGTCTGCTCAACCCCCTTTATTTTAAATTTCTCATTTAATTGAACACTTTTTCTAAATTTTGCAGTTACAGGCATAAATTTTCTAAATTTGATTAACTTAGTTTTGTGATTGTGAATGGGAAAATACCATTCACTAGCTGGCTCACACTTCAGCCCTTTGTATCCTTTCGTTCCGTGCAGATGGCCTTGTAACAGCAGACAAAACACAGCATTACAAAATGTTGGTCATACACTGTCATTGTATCTTTCGGTGTATGTACCAGTAATGATTTGGCTTTTTTCCCTATGTAATTTGACATTATTAATAAAAATAGAATCAAGCTAGCATTACCTGTATTTTGTTCCTCTTAGTGTAGTTAGGAACTTTCCTAGACTATGTTGCTGGATGTAGAAAAAGTGAGTGAGAAATGTGTTAATTTCAGAGAAGTTGAATATAATAAAAAGGTTTGCCAAAGATGTGTGTGCAGTGTACTTCGGGCTTAGTAACTTTGGAATTCTTGTATCTTTAGATCTATTGCTAAGAAGTGTGAAAAAATCGAAGCAAAACTGCTTAATTTAAGTAAAGTGCATAAGAACAAAAATGTGCAAAGATTTTTACTTTTGAAAAGTTGAACCCCCTCAACTCTTGAATAGCTCTGTAAATAGTTTGCAGTTTGAAGCCAGGCCTCAACTTTTGGAAATTTTGTAGATGGACCTCTTATGCAGATAATGTGGCTAATATTGCTGTGGTATTGGGGCACTCTTTGTGATGCCTGGACCTATGGCAACGTCCTGCCTTCCTGAGTAACACGAGCGATC
Organism: Clitarchus hookeri; assembly: GCA_002778355.1. Taxonomy (NCBI): domain Eukaryota; kingdom Metazoa; phylum Arthropoda; class Insecta; order Phasmatodea; family Phasmatidae; genus Clitarchus; species Clitarchus hookeri. Next base: position 57,736 of record NQII01008556.1, on the reverse strand, counting down.
ACTCCTATCCTATCATCTTCTGTCAAGTGTTTGGGTCTGCTGGAGACGTCCCACCCAGCCAACGTACTTGTTGGAGACCAGTAGTTCAGGCCTACCTGGCTATCCTTACTTTCTCTCAGGCCGTGCCTATCCCTACGGTACACCCAATATCTACCCCTCTGCACTATCTACCCCCTATGCATTGCCACAACACTGGGCAAGATAAAGCGGCCGAGCAGGGACTGGCCTTGGTTGGAGGTCTGGAAGGTAGTGAACAGGATGTCAGCCAAGTGTACGTGTGGAAGAGAGAGGAAGTTGCTCGGCAGAGGGGAACATCCATCAATTCCACTGGAGGGAACAACAGCCAGCACTGGCACGTCACACCTTTCACCTGTGTTTGCCTTTCCTTGAGCAAAAATACCATGTAGATGTTATCATCCTCTCTTTAAATGTTTTGGCAGTGTTGAGGCCACTGACCTGCCTTTTTAAAGGTAAATGTTTTATAAACTTATTTGATAATGGGTATAAATGATCCTCGAAAAGTAACATGACAACAATGTACTCCTGCCCAACTGTCCTCTCAGGTGAACCACAAGACTTTTTTTGTGCACAAAGTGAGCTATTACTTTGGCACAGAAAAGGGACTCTTATTTCCAACTTAAGTTATGTAGTAAAACCTCCATATAACAAAATTGAAGACACCAAAATATTGTGTGTTTGATTGTATGGAGGTTCCANGTAGTAAAACCTCCATATAACAAAATTGAAGACACCAAAATATTGTGTGTTTGATTGTATGGAGGTTCCATAAATTGATGCTCACTTAATCCATTTTAAATTAAATTTTGTCACAAATTAAAATGTATTTTTGTAGACTTTGCATGGAGAAACAAAAAATTAAGCTCTGTTTAGTATGAATTAATAAATATAAAAAAATTATTAAGAAACCCAATAGTTTATATTGAATGACTTAACTTCATTAATACCCAGACAAAGCACTTCAAACTTCAACTTAAATTTAAAGGTCAATCCACAGTGTAATTATTTAAAAAAACATTGCAAACCTCACAGTAGCTTACTTTGTATAGTTAATAAGTAATAATGTTTAATGGTTAAATTGCGTAGGACATCAGATAACTGGAATAAGAATTCACGACAAAGTTGGCTGGGTGGTGTTGGGTTAATGGAAGTTTTGAAGGCCGGTGAAAAACATTGTTGGGTGGGTTTGGATACCTGACTAGGTGCCAGACACTGTCGGCAGGCGATGTCTATAGCTGCTGACGATGATCTCAGGGTACGGTGGGCTGTTCATGCGGACGTATGCAGTCCCTCGGTGAAATAGTTGGATGAGCCCCTCTGGATAGGAAAACCAGGCGTTCCCTACGCCTGATACTTATATCGGAATGAAGTGGGCCTATTCAGGCTGACCCACACACCTTTCACTGATAAAAACTTGGTGTTGAACATGCTGGTTATTATGGAAAATTACGTGAAATTATGGTGAAAGTGGGTTGTAGGGGATCCCAACCTTGATACGCCCGAAGGCAGTGCTTGAAATGATAAACACAAAGTCTGTAAACTTGCGTATAATTACTATTCTACAAAACTTCACACCACTTTAGTTGAAAACTTCACACAGGTTCTGGCCTGCAGCCCGTGAGATAAGCAAAACTGCGAAAGTACACAGGTGTGCACAACATTGAATTACTGAATTACTGGTGTGTTAAGCTTTCCCAGGCGATGCTATTCCCGGGGAAGAAGGGGTGGCATCTCCGGGTGCAGAAAAGAATATGTTCCAGTAAGTTACATCAGAATATTACAGCTTAAGATGATTGGCGTGAAAACATGAAAGCACCTGGAGCATGACACTGCGCATGCTGACCCCTTGAGACACTCAATGGTGACTGAATCTGGCGAGCTCGCGAGGTGCGAATTATGGCAACATGCTGCTCACCCTGTACTACTTTCTGTTGAACTAAAACACTTGCGCAACTAAATGGACATGAACCCTTTCATAAAACATGAATAAATAAATACATAATATTATGCTGCACATGGGCAAATACAATTTAAATGTGGACGGTATGAAATTAGGGTGAAATAACTGAGGTGAAAAATACATTAATTTTTAAATTAACATAGTTAAAAACAAACACTTATTGAGGCGTCTTTGAGCGTCCATACGCCTGGTGTGCCTTTCTTTTACTTTTAATTCTTTGTTCTTAAATTGCCCTATAATTAATGTGTGCAGAGTCAGTCATAACGCACCCTCCCCCTCCTGGAGGGAAGGGGGTTGTTATGAAGTTGCGCAGCATTAACCGGCACTCTCCTGCTCTCGCACTACACTGCACGTGGCACTGCAGTGTGCACTGATGGCACACTCGTGGTAGTTGATGCGGTGGATGCGCGGCGTGGCAAACTGTCTAGTAGACAGTTTGCTGTCCTGCGTCGTCTTAGCTAAATATTGGACAAATGAAATCAATTGCTTGTGGACAGTTTTTTTAATCATCATTTATTAATAACCATTTTCATGTTTCTTTTTTTCTTTTACATGCACCCCTCCCTCTTCCTTCACCAACCCAACAGAAAGATATGAAAATGGTTCATTTTCAAGCCTTGTCACGAAAGGCAAAGGCCAAGGGAACAAAGGATGTGGCACATCTGTAAGCAGTCATCACATGGGTGGGGGATAAAGCACCCTATTCTATGGGATAATGGGGATAGCCATTAGGGCAGGACTGAACAAAATGTCAGTGAGGGGAGTATAAGTAGATGGTTAGGTTTATTATTTTGTGTTAGAGATTAAGTTAGAGAAGCTAATAGTGGCTATTTATTTTCTTGGGGTTGGTTCATTGTTTAGTTATAGTTTTTTTTTTTTTGGTTCACTGCGTGGCATAAAACTGGAAAGCTAAGCAGCTGTATGGCAGAGACAGATGTTAAAATAAAGGCTTTTGCTGAGAAAAACAGTAATTATGCTGCAGACAGACTATTTTTTATAAGGTAATGATTTTATATGTAAATAATTTACCAATGTTTGGAAAAAAAAGCCAGCTGTTAAAATATGTTTGCATTTGATAGTGCCAGCACAGTGTGTGAATTACATACGGAATGCAACAAGTGCTTCATAAGCACAGAATAAGTCTTATTTATTTTGTGTCATAAATGTTGAGCTTACTGCATTCCATTCCACTAGAGGGGGAAGATCAAAAAATAAACTTTGTGAGATGGTAGCCTTGTACCATTGTGTTTGTCTCCTTATACCTCTTGCTTGGCCTGCTTTCTTTGTCTGTCTCCCTTTTGCTTCCACTCCCTCATTAACTTCCCTTCAGCCAGCAGCAGTATTTTATTACAAAAGAAACATAACTGCTTCTTTTATCTTATCACAATGACAGTTCTAATGCCAACCACTTGTGTCTTGAAAATAATTGATTGTAAGGGTGCGGCCTAGTGCAGGACCAGCCAAGGGAAAGGATAGGGTTTTACATGTTAAATGATTTAAGGCTTGTATCTGCCACCTGTCACAATATCGCTTTCAAACAAAAATCACTTTATGCTCGTTGAAGAGAAGAACCGTGCTACAAGAGAGCAGGTAGTAGTAAATTAATTCAACTTTTTTTTTTTTTTCTTTCTTTCCCTGTTAGGTGTATAAATCTTACTTTAGATTTTCAGGCTTTTAAAAATATTACGAAAAACGTTATGTACCAATGTAGCCCAGACAAAGAAGCACAAAATGTTTTTTTGTTTGAAAGCTATTTTGTAAAAGGTGGTTGATACATGCCTACAATCATTTTAACATGCGAACCCTGTCCTTTCACTCTTCCGGTTCCTCATTAGGCAGCTGCTTAACATAGTTAAATATGTAATCAGTTTATAAAAATATGGACAAAAACCTGTATGAACGTGGGTTCAATATTTTTTTTCTTCCACATATAAAATAACACGCAGTACATTATACTAGCAAACAAAGTTTGCTATGGGCCAGAATAAATTGTGCATAAAAGATATAAAGTGGTGGCAGCACCAGTAATGTCATACGTACACTTAGCTTTCATGTTGCACGCACTACTGTGTTTTATACCATCTCTGACAATGTTTGCTCTTGTTTTGTTTGCATTTTCAGCAGTACATTAACTTCATTGTAGAAGGTTTTTTAATGTGCTTACAAATGTTCTTCGGAAATTTCATTTTGAAAGCTCCAGCACAATCCATGTTGCCTGACAGATTTTCACAATCTACTGACAACTGATGCACATGTGTGTCTTGCCATCTTGTTAGCCAGCCTAAGCTAGCTGTAAAATTAGGATCTCTGCCCAGTTTTTCATTTAACGCTAAAACTGTTTCCTTAAGTATAGATCTTGATATTGGAGCACCACATTCTCATTTCTGAGCAAATCAAATAAAGAAAGCTTTGTGTTTCGCCTTTTTTTTAAACCCTTTTGTCACTATAGAGAGGTTAATTTGTCTGCAGATAAGCAGTTCCTGTTTGCTGCTGATGAGATATCTTGTCCAGAGTTCTGCTTGTGCAACACTGTTGTTATCTTGTATTTTATGGACTGCTGATGCCTTTTGTTCTGTACTAGAATAAATAAGGCTGTTTTGAAAGTCATCCTGACTGCAGGATCTTAACTACTTAAAATGTTATCTCTTTCTACAGCTTGATAAAATAACATGTTCCTTGGGGTTCAGCAGAAGAAACACGAGGCTGTATTTTCATATTCTGGTGCCAGTTTAGGATGCTACATTTCTCTGACAATAACTTAGACCACGGAGGAGATGCGCTTTACAAAATTCGACCTATTGTAGATAGGGTAAGAGAAGCATTTCGAAAAGCATTCTCACCGTCCGTACAGAAAACTGCGCATGATGAGTGTCTGCTTCTTTTCAAAGGGCGTTGGTTTTTCAAGTAGTACATACCATCCAAAAGAAATATAGAAAGAAATAAAGACTTTAGTTCTGTGCGATTATAAAAGTGGACACGTATTTGATTTTATGGTCTATACTGGACCAAGCTGACCTCAATGAGTCAGGTCTCTGAAAAACTGGTAAGATAGTTGCTACTCTTCTAAAACCATACTTACAGAATGGCCACACTGTTTATGTTGACAATTGGTACTACTACAGTCCAGAACTATTTTTGTGGCTCAATGATCAGAAGACAAATAGTTGTGGTACTGTGCGTAAAACAAACAAACAAAAAAAAAAACATGCCTGCAATTGACAACCAGCTACTAGTTCGAAACAAGTGGCAACTTATTGGCACCGAAATAGTGCGACAAGAAAGAAGTGCGGATGCTCAGCACTTGTCAAGCTGCTGAAATAGCTGAAAATCAAAAAAAATTGACAGAAAAACTGGACAGAAGATTATTGTACGGAAGTGTGTAATCGATAACTATTCATGCATGGGTACAGTAGACCAAACAGATATGTTAATTAGTTCCATTGAATCTGTCAGACAAACAATCAAATGGTAAAAGAAAATTGGTTTTTCATCTATTAGATCTGGCAGCTTAGAATGCTCATGCTTATTATCAGATAGTAAACAATGCCACTGGCCAAATTTCATCTTTCATTGATTAGGGAAATTCTGGAAAAATATTCTACAGAAAGAAGAAAATCTGGTGGAAGGGAGATGATCAGATGAAGATACACCTTTGCACATAACACAGAGGCATTTTCCAACATGCATAATGAGTACAGAATCAAAAAAGTTTCCTACACAAAGGGGTGTTGTTTGTACAAAGCATAAAGTTCGAAGGGAAACAAGATGCAACTGCAAAGACTACAATGTTACACTGTGCGTCACTCAGTGCTTTCAAAACTATCGCACATTAAAAAAATGTTTTAAATCATATCTTGAAGTTGTAAAGTTCCGTCTCTATAATATTACCGCCTCGCAGGTAGGCGCCATATTGTAACGTTGCGGAAGTATTACTTGTTGCCACAGCTTGCTCATAGGTAGAATACGAGACTCAGTTCCAGGTGACACCGATTAAGTAAAAAGAAGAAATTCCAGATTAGTTTGCTTTATACTTTATTTATCATTGAAGTTTCACAGTGCTGCACAGACGACTTTCCAGTTTGCAGAGTACGAACTTTCACAATTAGTTATCCCAGTGCAGAAAACAGCGCCACAGTAGTTTACAGTTTGTTAATGTCTTAACTTGCATCGCAAGACTTAAGTTCCGAAGGCAGGAGGGATGTTTGTTCCCTCCTGGCACCCTAACGACCCCCCACACCGGCGGAAATAAGTTGATAGAATTTAAGTGACGTTAAATTGAAAAGGAAATGCGAACAAAAGATCTTACGGTCACTGGTGCTTGCCGGTGTGGGTGAAATTCTTCACGCCTAACGCGTCTTCTCACGCCCGATGCGCCTTCTTCGACGGTTGGTGACTTTCTTTCTTAGGCGATAGGCACCACCAGTATATATTAGGCAGGCCTATCCCCCCTTTTCCTAAGATAAGTGCAAGGCCTCCGGCGATGCCAGTAGCGTCATCCAAACTACGCTGTGTCTCGCGCTCGCAACATGTTGTACTCGCAACTGCGTCACGTCGCAGCCACATAACCAAAACAACAACTTTCGAAAACCTTTCGAAANTGTTGTACTCGCAACTGCGTCACGTCGCAGCCACATAACCAAAACAACAACTTTCGAAAACCTTTCGAAACTAGACTTTCGAAACTAGACGGTAAACGGACGTAAACAGCAGATGTCCGCACACGTCTGCTCGACCAACAAACACGGGANCGAAACTAGACGGTAAACGGACGTAAACAGCAGATGTCCGCACACGTCTGCTCGACCAACAAACACGGGAAACTAGACACCGCGGCTTTACTTGAAACTTGATAAAATATTACAAGGCTTTCCAAAGCTAAATACACACGAAAGAATTTACACTCGTGTCCCGAAAAATTAAGCATATTGCATCATTACAAAGTGTTAGTGCAGTTCTAAGTTGTATATAAAATTTAATTTTTTTCTTCATTATGAAAATGTGTACTTGCAAATACTTACGTGATCTGTAAAGAAAACCTTTTCTTATATTTTGCTGCATTAGTCTTAATACCAAGGTCACGAAAAAAGTATTCAGCATGGAGTGCAAACCAAAATGGCACAGTTTGCATCAACACACAGGAGCATATTCATCATGTAAGCATCAACAAAAAGGTTTTACAAAAAATATAATGGTTTCGTAGCTAGGGCATACTGACCTAAAATATTTGCATTGTCAAAATCTTTATTTTTCAGGTGATGCTATTTTCCAAACTGGCAGGCTAATGACTCATGTTTCTGAATTTATTGCTGACATTATGAGCAGACAAAATTCTAAATTTACTTTTAATTGTTTGAATATTCCATAATATATGTGGCAGCATCCAAAAAAGGCAGCCATTTTGAAAATAAGCATTTGTCATGTTTGAAAACTATACAAGTTACGTTTTGTTATATTGTACTATAAGTGTATTGAGTTTAGTGGAATTCACTTTACAGGTGCAAAAGTTTTTAGAAGGAAAAAAAAACATATGCACAGATAGGAAGGTGATGTCCTAAGTCTATTCTTCCTTCAGAAAGTAGGCTCAAAAAATATATATTTTATAAGTTAGCAAAATAAAAANCAAAAAATATATATTTTATAAGTTAGCAAAATAAAAATGAGAGTGTGCAATGCCACAATGATAAAATCAATGTAGATTTGGTTAATTACAGTAAATTGTAGCATAAATATGAGACAGTAAAGTAATTAAAACAAATTTCTCCAAAAAGTGTGCGAAAATAGGCTATATAGGTCTTGCCCACACTTGCTAAAAAAAAAAAAAAAAGTATTCACCAGAAGGGATGATTCAGTGCCATATGGAGAAAAAGAATGGGGAAACATCTGGTTCTATTTAGGGAGGCAGTGCACGTATGGAAGAGCCAGAGAAGAAGTGGTACCTATCCTGATGTGTACTTGTGACCTGCATTGTCATGATGTTATGTCAATGTCAAGGGAGGGGGAGAGAACTCAACATTGAAACCAAATGAATGTTAGTCTAGTAGGTATATTATTAATCTACAATTAACTGACTTCTGCAATTATTTACTGAAATTAGTACAAATTGATGTGGAATATGTGTTTTTTTTTGTACATTGTCATTTGTACGAATTGTGACCCCTTAATTTCAACTACACTATAGTATTTTCAATAAAACAAAATCTTATAAAATAGCCTGAAATAATTTTTATTCCCATTTGTAAGGTGAAATTGTTTTAACATTGTTAAAAGTTTTTTTTCCCTTTTAATGTATTCTTTTGGCAATTTAGTGAGCATGTTTATGCAAGAAGCATACAAAATGCTTAAATTTTAGGGTTGTGTGAAAACATTTTTTTTTCTTGTGAAATGAAAACTAAAATTATGTAAGGAACTTTTATGAAACTAAAATTAAAATATAAAAATTATTTTGTAAGAGCCCAATTTTAATCAAAGTTGGATTTTCATAACATTNTTTTTTCTTGTGAAATGAAAACTAAAATTATGTAAGGAACTTTTATGAAACTAAAATTAAAATATAAAAATTATTTTATAAGAGCCCAATTTTAATCAAAGTTGGACTTTCATAACTTTAGCAAGTTATTCATTATAACTACACAGGTTCTTGCCTATATTAAAATTTCCATTTTATCTAGGTATAGTTATTTTAGTTACAAAATAATGAAAGCAAACAAGATGATTTATGGACAAAAATTTCCTTTGTTTGTGCATTAAATTAACTAAATTCATTAAACACCCAAATGTTCATTCAAATTGAGGATTTTCATTTTGTTACAATTTTCTGCAACCAAATTTCTTACCAAAACGAAAATGAAAGTTGTAATTTTTGATTTTTTTTGTCTGTATCTATACTAATATTATAAATGCAAAAGTGTGTTTGTTTGTTTGTCCTTCTTTCACATCGCAACGGAGCAACGTGATTGTATGCCATGATGAATTGCAGCATGTATCCAAGCAAGGGGACATGCCACCATGTATTAACATGTATTAGGAGTGATGTGCAAATCGCCTCATGTGAAACAGATGTAAGTTTTTTTTTTTACAGAATTGTATTTTGTTAAGTTTGGTGAGCTGGACATATTTTAAATGTAGTACCCACATGCCTCAGGGCCAGTTGTTGGTGTCAGTGTCATGTACATCATAATACTGTATTCACCTGAAAATAAGACAACCCTGAATGTAGGACGACCCCCACAACTATATGAAATACTTGTTGTGTTTACTCAAAAGTTGTCAAACTCAAATTTGTGGGTTGATAGTTACATGCATTTGCAACAATACATAGATATGGTAAAGTTATTCATGGAGCATACAAAGCCAATGGAACAACAATGTCTTTGGTGTCTTGTTATAAATATAGTTTATGCGTTGAGGACTTTTGTAAGCCATGTGCAGTTTCCTCTCTCAGTTCATTCATTTTGTGGATATTGGTTAATTTATATAATTATATGTACATAATTGTGACAGTACTAGTGATTTATTCAAATCTCGTCAAAGGAGGAAGCAGATAATACAGTGTAATATTAAATTTCTCCTAGATATGTCGGATGTGGGATTGGTATTGTTTTCAAACAGTGAAGGTATAGGGGGACATGTGCCCTGCATTCCTTCTGTAAATTCGCCTGTTTGTGCTGTTTTTATATAGTTTTTTCTCAATAAATGTTTTGATAATAATTGGTAGTTTCTACATTACATAACAATTTTTGTTGGTGTTCATGTTGGCTGCAGCATTCTGCTGGATGCAGATGGACACATATCACTGACTGATTTTGGGCTGAGTAAGCTTCCTCTTGATGACCAGAAGGCGTACTCCTTCTGTGGCACTGTGGAGTACATGGCTCCAGAAGTTGTCAACCGCAAGGGGCACTCCTTTGCTGCCGACTGGTGGTCGTTGGGTGTCCTCATGGTGAGTGATAGCTGCACATAGAATATTAGCATTTATTGTGCACATCTCTGCTATACATTATTGTCTGCAATTATTGTGGCTTAGGAGAATTTCCCACAGCATTCACGGCCACCAAGAAAGTATTGTGGGATTACTTTTATGTTGAAATGACTTGTATATTTGCTGAATTTTCACACTTTTTAAATTAAACCTTTGAAAAATAACTTTTACAATTGTAACATGTTTGGTGGTTTTTTTTTAATAATTTATTCAAAGTTTCTTCACTCTTTTTGAACCAAACCTTTGTAAAATCACCCCTTGTATGATGAAGTGCTTGGTTACTTCCCAAATATGTCATGTAACAAAAATTTAATTTTTACGGTACGTCTAAAAATATTTTCTTCCGATTGCCTGTTCAGAGCACATATATGATGGATTGTTTTCCCTTTGGTGTTATTTATAGACTTACATATACAGCATGGAAAAAAGGTATTTATTTGGGTAACTGTAAAGTGAAACTTAAGCAGGACTTCATAAAAGCTGGAAGTTACCATGAATAGACTTCCATTTTTTTTTAAAATCTCATTCATTAAACTTCCTTACAAATATCTATTACCACAGTGCAATAGACTTGTCTGTGAGTGAATTACTACAGTTATCAAGGCTACTCTTCATGCGCAGTGTATTGAGAACTGCTGAAGTAACTAGTGAAGATCATTTCACACTGTATCTCATGACAGAAGTCACTGTGGTGCGTGCAGTGTGAAAGAAATTGCTAGGCAGAGTTGAACCGTAAACATGTCTGTGTAGTGATTGTTTGTGGTATTTTTGGTGAAGTTGTGCACTGTAGGTGGCATGTTTTCATACATTTGAAACATACATTTTTTTGTAATGATTTTGGTTTAGCAAATAAAAAATTATTACCTTGCTATGTAACACTTCAATATAAACAATAATAAAGGAGTTCAGAAAGTAATGGAATTTGCTAAAAACGTAACACTTTGCATGTGGTGATATAATAGATGTGCTTGTGTGTAGTTGTAGTAGTTCTTGACATTGAAACTGTTGCTGTGCACTATAAAAGAACTAATAAGAGATCACTGGGTGGTGCAAAAGTGCCAAAATAACAGTTCCAAACCTGCCAACTTTTACGATTTGTCCGTAAAATTTACGGATTGGTGCGTTATTTTATGGTTTTACGGAAGCTTGTGATTTTTTTTTACAGATTTTAAGAGCATTTTGTTAGAAGTCGACGACATTTGCTTTACGGTAAATTTGGAGATGGTATAACACATAAAGAAAGAAGTCTCTTTGTCATTTACATCTTCTTTCTCATTGGCTGTTGCTAACTAATCCGATACTCCATTTCTCTTTGTCTCTCTTTGTATTCGCCTGTTCGGTCAACAAAATTTACCCACCCAGCAGTTACCAAACAATAAATACAGCCGTAAGTGAAGCTGTTGAGTTGCTGAACAACTAGCTCTGCCTTGTTGAATTTTTCATTCAACAAATGGAATTTTACTACCTAGCAGTTGCTAAACATTTCTGAGAAAGTTTTAATGTGCCTGGCGTTTGTTTTTTAGATAAATTGTACTGTGTGATGTCTATTGGGAGTCTGAGATGTCACTGTCACACAAGGCTTCTATCGTGCCGTACAGAAGCACTGGCTTCAATCTCCCTGAGGGGGAGTTTGAATGATGAGGCTCTTGGCCTTGACTATGCCTCTGTACAAAGTCTGGTGTAGTGACTACGACTTTGCGTATGACAGGCTTCAGCACTATCACACATTTACTTTGGTTGATTCACCCGGGGTATATCCTGGCTCTTGTGCTGGCTGGAATGTGTGCCCTGCCCTAGGGCATCTGCTGTGCTGATTGCTGGTGCAGGCGGCAACGGTGTCTGATTGTCTGGAAATGCAGGCTGGCAATGACCAGAGGTACTGGTAGGCCCAGTCGTAAACAGACTATGATCGGGTGCTGCTTGCCAGCAATCTTCTGGGATAACTAAAATAAGGTGCTAGGGGGGGACTGGGAGGTGAGGCCTCACCAGTTTTGGATGGCTTGAGCTCGTTCTCATGGGGAGGGGCTGCTGAAGGCAGAAGAAGAGTTGCAGAGCAACTGACTAGATTTAGAGGCAGTAGCTGCCTTCTTAGCTCTCCACCTTGCACCACTTCTATGGGTGAAGGGCATAAGGGGAAGGTACTACGGTCTACCACACAAAGTAGGAGCAGGTGACGAGTTTCCTGGCTAAAGTGTAACCAGAAGAGGATAGACCACCCAGTATCAGTCTTGTCACTCCAACCAGCAAAGTTCAATGCGGTGGATGGAGTGGGTCAACTGATCTGGATGTTTAGCTACATTGTCGCGTGTATTCCTAGTGGTTGTGGCTCTAACTTACAATGTTCAAAGTACCGAAGCACTTCGTTGAAGGTATGAGTGTCCGTCGACGTACGTGCACTCAGTTAAGGGTAGTTCACAGTCCTACACAAGTTTCAGTAATATCAGTATCAAGATGTGGTCTCCTGCTTTTCCTTTGTGGGTTGACATCTACAAGTGTGACGGCCTGAAGGGCTGGAGTGTGTCGTCTTCTACTACGTTTGTATTTTCGTGTCAGGTCAGACACACAGGCTCGGGGGCAGACCTTAATGAGGCGGGGTCTACAAGATCTGGCACTTGGCCTTGACTGTGCTCTTGAACAACGTCGGGCGGGTAGGCTGCCTGCCCGGCATGAAGTCTGGCTGGTTGACGTTGGGGGGGCTGCTGGCTTACCTCTGACATGTCTTACTGCAGTGGGCCGAGCGCTCGTTGGTCAATGTCCCGGGTGTGGTCTCCTGACCAGGCTGGTTGACTGCAGCGGCATCCGCTGGGTGGCTCCGGCGAGTAGCTGGCTCTGCGGGGACAGGCAGGCATCCGGCTTGCTGTCGGTTGCTTGTTGCTGTGGTCCAGCATCTTTGGCAGGTTCGACGCCCAGTACCAGGGGCAGGCCCAGGCGGAGGTACTGGACAACGGGGTGAGCAACTCTGGGGGTCTTCTCCAGGGGGCTAAACAAATTAAGGGGGGGAACTGAGAGGTGAGGCCTCAACAGTTAACGGGCGGCGTGAGTTCGTTCCCGGGAGGGGTTACGCAGTTGAAGACTGGAGAAGGTTGGTTAAGCAGTGTCTGTTTCTCGGCGAGGATAACGGCTGCCCGTCTGTCACTCCACTTACTTCCCTTCCTGTGGATGAACAGTATTTACAAGGAAAATGTGCTACAGTTCATGTCCGTACCGGAGTGGCAGGCAAGGATACCTCTAGCTAAGTGTAACCCAGAGGGGGTAGATCCCTCCTTGTCAGATCTGGCACTCCTTCTGGCGGGTCTATACGCAGTGGCTGGATTGAGTTATCTGACAAGGGTGATCTAGCCTCTTAATCTTGTGTCTTGCTAGTGGTCGGGGCTCTACCAAACATGCGCACCAGGTACTTTTGCGTACCTGGTCCACAGTATGGGTGGCTGTCTAATGTGTAGTGTTTTTGGTGATGTATGTCAAGTCCTTTTTAGGGGTCAGGCCGCAGTCCTACTCTAGATTCGGCAAACCAGTTCTCAAACCACGGTTCCCGGCCGCTCCTTTGCGGGGTGACACTTACCAGGAAGGATTACATACAGTTTACTCAAGAAGGAACAGTAGGCGGTTAGACTATAGACGTGTTTTATTCCATCGTGTTTTATTCTTCGGGGCTGCAGTGCGTTCTGAAGAAGTCCGGCGCGTTGGTTACTGGTGATAGCTGGACGTTTCCTCACGAGGCGGAGGAGAGCAGACAGAGCAGAGGGCCTTAGCATGACTAGTACTAAGGAGAACTGCTGGTATCAACTGACTTCTGCGGCAGTGCAGGGCCCTTTATACACCTGGCCAGGTGTCTCTGGTTCCTTCGGCAGTCGGGCTACTCCAACGGGGTGGCTCCTCCCTTCGTGGGCAGTGCTGCACTGGCTGCAATCTCTTGGGAAGGTTGCAAACGGGGTAGTTTCGTGGTGTGTTGGCGGTATCAGCCGCTCTCTTAGGGGCAACTTTGTTCCGTTGTTGACTTGTCTCCCTTCTCATGGGATTGTGTTAGACAGCGGGCAATTTATATTACTCCCTTTCTTGAGGTGAATTCTGCTCTCCAGGCATCTGCTGTGTCTAGGGAGGCAGAATGCTGGCCTGGGTGGCGGTCAGTCTGGATTGGTATCTCTTCTGGGGGCATGTGACATGTACGTGATGATACGGAGTTGCAGCAAAAAAGAAATAGTGTAACTATGCGTCACGCGTTAAAAGTAACAATCGCCCTAGAATTAGTACACGGGGTTAAGGTAAGAACATGTGTTTATTCCTCAGAGGAACAGACACGGTGGCCCGTACTCTCTCCTAGCTATCCAATTGCATTGTATCCGGCGGAAGTAGACTAAGTTAACCAGGTGAACGGGACCTGGAGCGAAATTAATCAAGAGCAGACAAGCTAAGTCACTATTATAACAACTGAACTCTAACTTTCTAAGCTAATCGTCCTGCAGGGACTCTGGGGTCACTACCAAATAGGTAAGTGAGTGTAAGGGGAAGAAAACTTATTTGGGGGTCGCTGTTCTAAAAGCTTCTGGAAGATTGTGGTGGTCCTTCATGAGGAAGGCGGTAGGCAGAGAGCTCCAACACTGGAAGTGATGAAGTGAGCTGCTGAGAATGAACTGTAGTTTGGGGTGCGGGCCGACATATATAGTTGGCCGGCGCGGCTCCTTCGGTAACCTTCGACGGTCAGGTATCTTCGGGTGTGAGCCCCTCCCTTCGCCGCTGGCCACATTCTCTTGGTGAAGGTTAGAAGTAGGCTTGTTTTTCTCATAAGCGGGTTGCGTCTGCTGCTCGCTTAAGGGCAGCACTTGGCTTCACTTAATCTTCTGTTAGACGTGGAGGGCGATTACAAAACACGTGGCAGCTGGCGTAGTGAAGTAAATGGCTCTGGAGGCAAGCCATCTCGGGTTCAAACCCCGTTCGGATAATGTGGTGTCGCTCACAGATGAGGCCTCATCCGGAAAAATTCTATTTCCAGTACGTGCTACGCGTCATATGAAGGTGTATATCACTTATCTGTCTCGTAATTTTTGTTGGGTCATCGTTTGCTTTTAGAGCAAGGTGTTTGTGTTTTGCATCTGTAAGATGACGAAATATACACAAAATGACTCTAACATGACTTGTGTATGGGACGCAGCTAACGTGGGAGCGTTTTGTAATGTTATGATTTTAGGTTAATAGTAAGAGCAGTGTAAGATCTGAGAATTTTTTATTAATGTGTTTTGTGATTTATTTTATGGATGGTTTTATCATGTTTAAAAATGAGCAAGTTAAACAAAAAGGTCTACTTTTAAACATACAGCAATTCATACAGTGCCGATTTTCCGTGAATATTGTCCGTCTCGTATAACTTGGCAAGATTATGACAACCAGCGAGTTGCGAATTGACTTAAACGAAACAAACAAAGTGCTATTTACAAAATCCTGTAACAGCTGATGCACGAAAGAACAAAAGTTAATATTATGTTGGCTATTCTGAGTGCATTGCCGACGCACATCAGACAAGCAGAAAATACGCGATAAGAAAGAGTTCCTAGATTAATTAATACATTGTATTTTACGTGGTCACAAAACAGCGATTGTTAGAGTTACAAACTAAACTTCATGATAAAGTAGTAATGTATAGGTGTTCAAAATAAAATGCACAATAAAATAATCCATATCCAAATGACACAACTTCAAAACCTTGAGGGTTCTTTTCACTTTGTTTCCCCACTCTCCATCCATGGTTTCCATACATGCTTGATATTGATTCCAAAAACATACAGAAATATTGTATGGTATTGTTTAATAATTTGACGAAATATATTTTTAATTTGTGTCATTTCAAGCCAGTAATAGAAGAAAAGTCAACTTTTAAAAAGACGGGATCAAGAGGCAGGCCAACGTGCTGCTATCTGTTGCGTGCCATCTGTCCGCTCTTTACCAAAGCATTACCAGCCACAAAAAAAACCACTTTCGTGTGTAAAATTACTATTTTACAAACAGATTCCAATAGTTTTATTTTTCCGCGAGCTCTGCATAATTTTTAAAGTAACATATATTTTGTGTAAAGCAATTTTGATTACTAGTAATTTCTATTGAGCCAGTAACATCTAGGTTACTCGTCAGTGTTTAATTTACTTTTTTGCACGTCTATAGGAAACTGCTGTACAAAATAGTGATTGCGCGATACTGAAAAGACCCGATACCGATGAAGGTTCCGATACTTAGGATTTTACCGATCCGATACCTGTAAACCGATATTTTCATTTATCATACTGTAAGCAGACATTTGTCACTAAAGTGTTTGAGAGAAAACTGCTGCCTGGAAAAGTTTTGTTTGCAATAAGCTAAATTGACTTACTGCTAAGTGAGATTTACTTTATGCCCGATACATCAAAGCATCAAGAAAAATAGTTTAACATTATACAAAATTATATCTCACTACAACATATTACAAAACTAAGTTAATGTTGCAAAAGATGGTCTCTAGTCTACAAAAAATATGTAAAAGGACAGGAATGAAAACTAAGCTAACAAGCCACGATCATTTTGTTTACTTTGATAAACATACGTCAAACATAAGACTGCTTTACCAAAAATAAAAATGTAATCCGTGAAGCGAAAAATAATGATGGGCATGTACATTCTCATTTGTTTTTATCGTAAAAATTAAAAAAAAATATATATTAATTATTTATATTTTTTAATTAAAATTTTTTTTTTTTTTAATTATTGCATATTGATGTTTCAAATTATTTTGTTCTTTTTAGTCGTATTGCTGCAGCCTGATGTTAAGAGTTGGGAAAATTAAGTGTGCAGCAGAGGAGAGAAAATACTTGAGGTTAGAATGGCCATTACGGACGTGCCGATATTTTAGTGCCGATCACCGATATTGCATGGTGACCGAGGACAAAGTTCATTTTCAGTGGCTCCTGGCAGGAAAATCAGAGAAGGTGATACTGAAATATTTAATTATTTCAATATACAAATGTCTTCTCCATAAATTGATATCCTAGAACAAATGTCTTCTCCATAAATTGATATCCTAGAAGGGCATATACAAAACCTTTTTTGTCACCATAGAATGCGTAAGCACCCTAACTCACAGCAAGTGCCAAGCTTGAGTTGTTAATTACTGAAGATAGTAAAGAAACCAATTTTAATGACCTTTTTTATTTGCCTCTGTTGCAAAATTACAAGTTTCTAAAATAAAATAGTATTCACCTCAAAATGTAACGTTGGGGTTGACAATTTCCAGTTGCCATGAAGTAATGTGGCTCCACATATGCTGGTCAGATCAGAGTAGAGTAGGGCAGCTGCCAGCTGACTGCATGTGCAATGAATAACCTTGCCAGTCATCTACAAACTCACCCACGGACTGCTTGTCTCCCCTCCCCCAGCTGACTGGCACACACAATATCACTTGCCAGGTGCCTATGACATGCACAGACTTCTTGCATGTTCAGTATTAAATATTTGTATGTACGTAATTGCATACACCATTGCATTGAGCATTTTTATGTGTCTGCAGATATTGTTACCATATTAATATCATTGGCAAATTTGATTTTTACAATACTCTACTGAAATCAAATACGCCACTTCAACACACTTCAACATGCAAAACATTTTTTTCCTTATTTTACTAGTAGTGTACACAGTTTTGTTATTAAAACAAATTATTCTATTTTTTATGATTACCACGACGGTGATTACATGGTGTTTTTTTTATTTATTGAGTAAACACACCCGACTTACGTAGTGGATGTAAACATTAAATTAAGTGGCAGTGTTTATTTTGACATGAGGTAAAAGGATATGCAAATAAAAGAAAGAAGAAACTATAAAGGGTTTCAAAACTGTTCAATTTACCGTAAACAGACTACATGTACAGTAGTGCGACAAGCGGACTCTCCTTCCACTCGTGTTAATTAAATCACAAGTTCGTATAATAGGTGCAGGTCATCAGCAACTGTTCACAAAATCAAGCCAAATACCTTACCAAATGGTAGCCCAAAAAGTTGAGCATAATAATTCATCAACAAACAGTAATCAAAAATCAATAGAAATCCAAGTTGTAAAAATGAAAGCAATGTGAGTAGACAAGTAAGTGAAAGCACAATGGCAGGACAAATATGTGACTAGTTGTCACATGCAGAAACATTTGGCCACCCTAGGGGATAGAGGGTGGGCAGAGTAACAAGGTATTTGTTACCGCTGATGGCCTAGGTGGGTGGTATCTATTTTTAGATATGCACTACATCCAGTACAGTGCTCACCAAGAGAAAGTAATGTGCAGCAACTAAAAAAGTGCAACAAATTTATTTTTTGGCAGATTCTCCTCAAATTTGCAACTATTTACACAAAAATTTTACAGTACCTCGAAAACCATTCATTATAATGTTTTCATTTTTGAAAGGTTCTTCTGTATTTTAATGCCAGAATATTCAGAATAGTGTATAATTATTATATAATTGCTCTTTTCACAACATAAATCCATCATGGTACACTTGGTTAATGACAAGAACAGTGAAAATGTGCTGTGCTGTACCTCAGTATACTTCAGTGTAGTGGTAAATTCAATTTGTTTTCTAAAAGCATAATAGGCATATAAAAACTAAAACTTAAATTTATTGTCAAACTGTTGTAATATATGTATACAGTAGAACCCCGCTAATCTGACCTCGGATTATTCGACTCCTCGCTTAATCCGACCATACCGTTGTCTGCATTTGTTTACGTTTCAGGCGCTTTGCTCCGTTCATATCTAGACCTGTCGGTGACGGATTATTGCCGATATTATTTAGTAGACCGCTGACCGTTGAGAGGCGCGCTTGTAAGTTTCGTTTCATCACTGTATTGTGTTATAATTCGGGAAATCGCTTGTGTTAAACGTCAAAAGAAATCATGTCAACTAAAAAACGTAAGCGCGTTATGCTATCTTTAGCAGAGAAACTGAACGCACTTGAAAGGCTAGACAAAGGTGAGTCGGTTCAAAAAATTGCGGGTGAAATAGGAGTTGGGATAACAACAATTAAGGACTGGAAAAGGTATAGGAAACAGATTGAATGTCATGCAATGAATATTGATAGTGAGAAAGTACTAAAAACACGAAAAATTTTGAAGAAGCCTAAGTGTGAAATGTTAGAAAGTACCTTGTGGGTATCGTTTCAACAAGAGAGAAGGAAAGGGACTCCATTATCTGGACCGATCATAAAAGAAAAAGCGCTAGTTTTATATGGTAAAATGGGAGGAGACGGTGACAACGAAACGTTTACAGCAAGTGAAGGCTGGCTGCACCGCTGGAAAAAACGACACGGGATTCGGGAGGTTATAATTCCGGCGAGAAGCTCTCTGCTAATAAAACAGTTTCTATTGAATTTATTCCGAAATTTGAAAACATAATTAAAGAACATAAATTGACACCGACCAAGTGTAAAACATTGACGAATCAGGTTTGAGCTATAAGATGCTTCTTACAAGAACTCTTGCTGCGCAAAATGAGTCTGTACAAGGTGCTAAACTCGCTAAAGAAAGGATAACAATCACTCTCTGCAGTAATGCTAGCGGCAGTGATAAAATGCCATTGTTTGTTATCGGAAAGGCTAAAAAGCCAAGAGCTTTTAAAAATGTTAATATGGCATCATTACCAGTTTTCTACCAAAATCAAAAATCAGTGTGGATGGACTCTGACTTGTTTAAAGAATGGTTTTACTACCAATTTGTTCCTGCTGTAACAAAACATCTAAAGGAAAAAAATTTTCCACTACATGCAATCTTAGTACTAGACAATGCACCTTCACATCCATCTAAAAACGAACTTCAGAAAGGGCAAATAAAAGCTTTGTTCCTTCCTGCAAACGTAACATCTCTGATCCAACCAATGGACCAGGGGGTGATCGAGTGGCTAAAGCGGCGATATCGTCGAAAATACATTGGGTTAATTTTAGAAAGAACAGAAGGCTGCAGCTTGTTTGAAGCAATGAAAGCAATCAATATCAAAGATTTTGTCTACACAGTAGCCGAAGCTTGGGAAGAATTGCCAGCATCCACACTCCAAAAATCATGGCAAAAATTGTGGCCAAAAATGCATGAAAACAATGAAAATGAAGTTGAAAAAGAGCAGAATCGCACAGCGCCAGAAACAAGTGGCGAATCCCAGGATGAAACAGCTGTGTGAATAAGTGATGACGAACAAGATGTAAACACGCCAGCAATGTTGAGGGATTTGCAAATTTTACAACCAGAAGTTGAGCCCCGTGACGTAAATGAATGGATCAGTACAGCTGACGTTGATTGCACAACGCCGGAGGAATTAACAGNGGGATTTGCAAATTTTACAACCAGAAGTTGAGCCCCGTGACGTAAATGAATGGATCAGTACAGCTGACGTTGATTGCACAACGGCGGAGGAATTAACATACAACCAAATCATTGAAATGGTAAGTGGAACAACAGATGACATTAAGCAAGATGACGACGACGATAAAAGCAATGAACCTGAAACTCAAGTATTACATGCAGATGCTAAGAATGCATTTGATATAGCCTATTGAACAAAGCTCTATGTCTACACCAATGGACATTTTGTGGATTCGAAAATGGAGGAACATCGCAGCGAAATCGAGATTGTCGTCTGCCAAACAAAAATACCTTGCAGACTTTTTCCGAACTGGAGAAAGACATTAAACTTTTAGTGTTACATGATTTAATGTGAGTACGTACATACAATATATATGTACTTTTAACATTGTACATATGTATACCATTATGTAGAGATTATATTTACAGTAGGTCTACTACAGTATGTATGTAATACTACGTACATTTATTTTGCTATGAGTTAACTCCTACTAAACTGTATTTAACCATGTACATAGATATTATAGGGGTATTATTACCATATGTAGTATTATAGCACTGTATTTACAATTGAAATTATATTTTGTTGAATTTTTAAGTAAATAAATGTGTTCCTCGGATAATCCGACTTTTTTTGTGATCCGACCATGCCCTCGATCCCATTGGTGACGGATTAGCAGGGTTCTACTGTATATATTTTAACATATATATATATATAAGATATTTTAGAATTCTTTGAAAATGGCATAGAAAGGTGAATAAATTATAAGTATCATTTGGCTAAGTTTTATCAGTGTACAAATATGTTTGTCTCTACAGATAATTGTTTCATTACCAGGGGTTTTTGTGGTTGCCAGCTATTGCCTATGATCCCCTTGTTGCACCATCTAACTTGACTCCCACACCCCATGTCCCTGAATTACTGCATGGCTGTCGTGCTGAGTAGGTGGAGGTGAGCCCCACTCACATAGGATGTGCTGCACCACCTACCTGAGCAGACGCCTGGGCACAACTTCAAAAAACATACCTTGTGGTGTCCCCAAGTGAACGCTCAATGGTGAGGTGCTGCTTCATGTGGATCCGGTTTTGGTGAACCAAGGTTGTGAAAGAACACAATAGTAACAGAAGGCCAAGCAGTCTTCCCACAAACCCTTCGTTCGTGCAAGAAAAATAGTTGTTAATTTACCATTTTTAAAATTATGTGTGGGTCAAATAATAAAGGTCTTTAAATAGTTATAGAAAAATGAGCAAACAAACTTTCTCTGGATTCATAAACTTATATTTGATTTCTCTCTTGTATACATATTTGTAATCTTTTCAACATTAGCATTAATTTGGAGATGTTACATGAAGTATTATCTTGTTTTGTATATATATAGGATAACTAAATAACGGTATTGACAATATATACTGGCCATAGTCATAATATTAAATATTGAACATAGAGAGAAAAAGGGTGCACCCTAGACAAAATGGCTAAAATAGTTTAAGTAATTTAGTAAAAACAATTAATAGTTATTTAGTACAAAAAAATTTACTAGGAAGGTTGATATAATTTTTTCTTTTGTTTTAATCTAATGTCTTCAAGTTCGTAGCATTCCTTTGTTCCAAAAAACTCCATTGACATCTTTGGTTTGATAGAATATCCCAGACAAGAGAATTACGTTGTGTTTTCCTTCATGCAGAAAAATAAATATATGCTTAGCTGTGCAATGAAAAGGAAGAAAGCCATCCGTGCAAAAGTGCCGGGGCAGGAAATGTAGACATGGATGCTCAGAAGAAGTAGTTGCAACCCTAATGGCAGCATCGCACAGAAGCAGGTACAGCCATGCCTCGCTAACTATAATCAACAAAATAGGGAATAAAACGTTATGAAAAGTATGACGAAAATGTGCACAAGGTAACCAAGAAAATACAACACAAAATGGTTGTACTTACAGCAGTAAAATAATAGATTTAACACATCTTGCTAAACCATATAAGAAGAGCAATACAAAATATCGTGCTTCACGCCATGTTGAAGGATTCAAGATGGAAGAAGGGCACATTCTAAACCAGCGTGATGGAACACACAGCAAGTATGTAGCGATAGTATCAATATGACAAACAGTGGTGGTAGATATTTCATTTTGTAAGCAGTCACAATAAATGTTTACAATACAATGAAATAACTTTTTTACTAAACAAAAATGAAAATACAAAGTTTGAAAATATGGTCCACTACAAAATATAAACATTATATAACAAATTAAATTCAGTTTAATGTATACACAAGACAAAGTTTCATTGACACTGTCAAAACAATAACAGGCATTAATTGGTTTAAGATAGCTAACAAAAAATTTTGTATGTACAAACAATAATAATATAAAAATTAATAAAAGAGTTTGGAAAAACCAAGCTTTGCCTTAAAATGTCGAAAGGGACACAAAGGGTAAAGGGCAAAGAATGCCAAAAAAAAATGGCACGTACTCCCCCTTTCAAAACACACCACAGGGTGAAAATGGCAGTCTGCACATGAATGCCCAAACACCAACATTGCACACAAGAAAACTAATCAGATGATTTAGGAGGATAAGAGGGTAGGGTGACCTTAACTGTCCTTTCAGAAAGGTGAGTGTGTGGTGAATTATAAAGAGTGATGTGAGATTTGAAACGGAAAAACCAATGAAGAGAAAAGACCAAGAGGATTACAACAACAACATAAGATACGGTAATGGGAACAGTCCAGGAATGGGTGTCAGATTGCAGATGAGAGGAATGGATAAAAAGATAAAGGAATTCTTGGAAATCACTGACATGAGGATGCGAAGATAAGAGGGAGTCAATTTCCTTAACCAGAGAGTGGTTGAGAGAAAGGTCAGGGAGGTTGGGCAAATTGAAGGACATGTGGTTGGGAAGTGGTCTTGGGATGTGTAGGGTAGTTAAGGAAAAATTTAGATGGAGGTTGGAGAAGACGGTGCCAAAAGATTATCAAGAACGGCAAAAGTGCATGGCTTGGCTACAAAAATCAAGCGAGAATGTTCCTGTGGTTCTAAATCTTCCAAAATAGTTTCATATTCAGGGAATGGGAGTCTCAGAACAGCAGCTGCTTCTCTAATACTATTAGCATAAACTGACAAAGATTCGTCGGGATTCTGCAGCCTATTAAACATTTTTAGCTGAAGTTGGTTGCACAACCTGGATGGGATGAAGAAATTTAAAATGTTATCATGATAGGCATCAAAAGTGCCTGATGGGCAATAGCTACTCTGGTACTCTCATTCAAGAGGCCGTACGTAAATGGATAAATAACCTCTAGGAGCTGACTCAGGAATAGTTCCTCTTTGTCTCAACTTTAAAATTCCAAAAGCGAGGGACATTGTGTCCATCAGTAGCTGGGAAATACCTTAACATGCGTTCAGGTGGGTGAGTAATTTTACCAAAAACAGGTGGGGTGACATGAGGGATGGCAGGTGATGGTAGTACTGATGTGGACATCTGTACCAGAGTACTAAGAATGGTACCAGGATTGAAATTTGCTGGTGAAGGGAAGCGTGGGCCACAGGTGTTAAGTTTGGCTATTAGTAAACTGGACAGCACAGGGATTAGAGGCAGGTAACTGCCTACTGGAAGATGGTACAGGCTGGGAAGTAAAAGGTGCACTAAAGGCAAAGGAGGTAAACTGCACTGTAAACCCAGACACCATGGAACCTGGATGTCACTGAGTTGGTCAGAGCAGTGATCTACCAGATTTCAAGTGCACGTACAAAGATGTGCCAAACGGTTTTTTTATTTTTAGCATGGAATATGAATGACCGCTTATGTCAACCTCAATGTTGTCAAAATTTTCTTGAGTTGCTACTACCTTAGCAGCGTAACAACTATACTCAGATTCATTGTCCAGGTCTTTAATATTATCAAAGCTGCTCTCAGCATTTGCCTGAAGGACAGCACGCGACGCTTTACAAAGTGCAGCTGCAATATTTTCAGATGAGTGAGCACCTCTTAGGGCACACTTATTAGTAAGTTCATCTTTCAATAAGAACTTTGACAATAGAGAATGCCATGGCAATGTAAATACACTGAAAGATTTAAATCAAAACAGCAGTGACCACAACTGGTTATAAAACGTGCTAATTGAAAAAGGTAAAATCACAAAAAAAATTAACCTTAACAAAAGTGGGTAAAAAAAGGTAAAACAAACTAGGAAACTAGATAAGAACACATAATAAAAGCAAACGTGCACAGCTGCTACATCACACAAAAAGGAGTGTCAGAATTACATGCAGGAAGCATGCATATAACTGGTAAAACCAAAACCACCGCTCTGGTACCAACTCTGCACCACCTACCCGAGCAGATGCCTGGACACAACTCCAAAGAACATACCTTTTGGTGTCCCTAAGTGAACACTCAAGGGTGAGGTGCTGCTTCGTGTAGATCTGGTTTTGGTTAACAAAGGTTGTGAAAGAACACAATAGTAACAAAAGGTCGAGCAGCCTTCCCACAAACCCTTCATTCATGCAAGAAAAATATGTGTTATATACCATTTTAAAAATTATGTATGGGTCAAATACTAAAGGTCTTCAAATAGTTATAGAAAAATTAGTAAACAAACTTATTCATAGTAATCCTTTCAACATGATTAGTAATTTGGAGATGTTACACGAGTATTATCTCTTTTATATTTATATATATATAGTATCGAACATATATAGAGAAAAAGGGTGCACCCTAGACGGAATGGCCAAATTAGGTTAAATAATTTAACAAAAAAAATTAATTAGGAAGGTTGATATAATTTTTTCTTCTATTTTAATCTAATGTCTTTAAGTTTGTAGCATTTCTTTGTTCCAAAAATCTCCAGTGACATCTTTGGTGGATAGAAGATCCCAGACAAGAGAATCAAGTTGTGTGTTCTTTAATGCAGAAAAAGAAATATGTGCTTAGCTGTGCAATGAAAAGAAAGAAAGCCATCTGCACAAAAGTGCTGGGGCAGGAAACATAGACATGGACGCTCAGGAGAAGTAGTAACAATCCTAATGGCAGCATCACACAGAACCAGGCACAGCTGCGCACCACTAACTATAATCAACAAAATATGTAACAAAAAGTATGATGAAAATGTGCACATGGTAACCAAGAAAATATAACACAAAATGGTTGTACTTACAGCGGTAAAATAGAAGAGTTATCACATGTTGCCAAATGATATCAGAAGAGCAATATAAAATATATTGCTTGACGCCATGTTTGAAGGATTCTAGAAAGAAGAAGCGCACATTCTAAACCAGCGTGATGGAACACACCGCATGTATGTATCAATAGTATTGATATGACAAACGATAGGTGGTAGATATTTCAGTTTGTAAGCAGTCACAATTAATGCTTACAATATGATCAAATAACATATTCACCAGACCTGTTACAAAATATAAACATTATATAACAAATTAAATTCCATTAAATATGGACACAAGATGAAGTGCAAAAGACACAGTCATAACAATAACAGGCATTAATTTGTTTAACAAAGCTAACAAGAATTTTGTACGTACAAACAATAATAATAAAAAAAGGGAATGCAGGAGTTTGGGAAATCCAAATTTTGCCATAAATGGTCAGAAAGGGACACAAAGGATAAAAGACAAAGAGTGCCACTAAAGAAAATTGGCACAGTCCCCCCCTTCCCTCTCCCAGGAGGGAGCCTAGCTAGCATCATGTGGCCTGCCCTCTATCTGTACTGTAAGGCAGTCTAATTGGCATGCTGGGGTTATCCTCGACTAGAACTGATGAGCTGGTTGGCTGTCCCCATCTGCTGCTGCTGCCGCCACTGGCAGGTGGTCATCGGCTGGAACACCGCCAACATCTCAATATGCCCTCAAGTAGTCAGGGACTTTCTCTAGGATATCTACAGGCAGCAAGATAAAAATCACCATCTGACTGGTTTCAATATGGTCACAGTATTAGTGGTGTTGGTTCTTCGTGTTGCATGTACTGGGTATACAATTTGCGAATGGCACAGTTCGTACCTGTCTCCGAGGGTCTAGTCTCCAGGTGTACTGGACTGGGTCCCAACCTTCTGGCACTATCTCATGCCTGGGGAGTCTGTGACTGGATTTACAACGCTACAATCCATGTCTCATACTCCCTAGATGGTCCTTGAGTTTGGGAGGAATCACACACCATACAAATACTTTCCTCATACTCCCCAGTTTGCCACATCCTTGACAAGATATTCTGGCACAATAGCTACCGTGGCAAACAATAAGACAAAAGAACACTAAATTAACACTTAAAATATCCTATGTTAAATTTAAACCCAAAGCATGCAGTTTGTGCTGTGTGCCTGCATCACAGACACCATAAATCCCAAAACCGAAAGGCCCACACAAAAGGGAAGGCACACAACATACACAAACAACGGCTATCATGAAAGGCCCACACAAAAGGGAAGGCACACAACATACACAAACAACGGCTATCATGAAAGGCCCACACAAAAGGGAAGGCACACAACATACACAAACAACGGCTATCATGAAAGGCCCACACAAAAGGGAAGGCACACAACATACACAAACAACGGCTATCATGAAAGGCCCACACAAAAGGGAAGGCACACAACATACACAAACAACGGCTATCATGAAAGGTACACACTCGTACACAACCACGCTCTGCTACCAGATTTGTAGCATAGGTGAAACTTCGTGAAAAATAAACATGAAGATGCTACCAGTTGTTCAGTGCTAATCCTCATAAATGACCCTGGTGCAGAAACTTCAAACACCAGGCAAATACTCGTGTTCGGTGTTCCACCAAGCCTAAGACCATTCACGAAAAGCGCAGGAGGGGAAGCTCCAAAGGATCTAGTTGTGTAGGCGGGACCCCAATATAAAATGGTAAAACAAAGAGGCTGACCCAAAATTCTTACTTCAACACCCTTACACATACATAATAATTATAATTATATACAGCAATAAAGCAAAATGTGATTTAGAGTAAAAAGCAAGGTGGTTGATAAAAAAAGTATAACTTACATTTGTGTGACCAAAATGAGTTTTAATGGATGTGAAATAATAATATATAACAGTAGTAAAATATTTTTAATGTGTAACATCAGTAATATATAATAGCTTACGTATATCAACAACAGACTGTTGTAATAAAAATAAAACTTTTTTTTAGCTAAGAAATTATTGTTTATTTCTGGGGATCCAATAAAAAAAAGTTTAAAATTAAGAATTACAAAATATGCTAAGCCATAGATAAAAAATTAAGTTTACATTCCTTTTTTTTTTATGATTGATTCAGTCCAAAAGTAAGTAGATTCATGCACATGCCAAAAAAGATGGAAGAATGGCTGGACTTTCCTGAGATGTTACCCGTCTTCGGGACATCTCCCTAGACAACGCCAGCATTGGTGTTACTACATCAAGTCGGCCTCAAGAAGACGTAAGGCGACTTCTGACCCAACAGATTAACCGCTGTAATAACAAAAATTTTCGCAAAAAATAAAACGGCAAGAACAAAATAACACATTACTGAGGTGACAATCAAAAAGCAGGACAAGAAACACTCACCCAAAGCGATAAAACTCAGTTGATCACTCCATTAAAACTAGATAATAGCCAGAGCTAACAAAATTTTATGTCGTCCTATAATGGATAGGAAGCAAGAAGAAAGCTGTAGGGTGTGTTCCGAAAATACCACTGATTAATCACAGATATCAAGTCGCTTGACACAAAACCAGTGATACTATCCTTTTTCATTACGGGGTATTTTACATTAACACCATAAATACTTTATAAAATTACAATGACAGAGAAGAATTTAAATATGGAATTCACAAACCAAATATAGGATATTTCATTGAAAAATTTACAATTGCTTTAACTAAAGTTATTTCAACCTGTTGACACAACAGCTTAACCTGATCAGAATGACAAAGTAATGAAATCTTGGAACATTCCTAGTTGAGTAAACAGAATTACAGAAACAGTGACTTAAATATTACTTAACCTTGCTTTTACATAGAAATAAGCATTTAAGAAAGCTAGGTGCTGGAAAAGAAAACCAAAACCATTCCCTGAAAGAGAATACAAGGTTAAAAAAAACATGTTTAAAAGTAAGCGAGTGCTTACAAATGGCACATCTGCTGTGGGACGTTATATAGTACATTACAGAATGCCATGCTTCCTGGTAGCACTCCCAGATGATCCACCACCAAATTGTACCTGGTGCAGTAATAATGGTTTGTACTTTACTACTGTTGACCCAAAATCCACAGTTGTCCACTATATACACACTAGTGATGCAACGAATATTCACATGTTTTTGAACATTCGCATTCTCAAAAATGATGGCAATATTTTGCAAATGTATTTGGCAATGAAAAATGAAAATGTTTATTAAATAATAATGCAACTGCTATGATTAAGACATTTTTATTTATTAACATATTTTTTATGTATAAGAGTGTATTTTAATGATATTTGGGAAACAGCCTTGTAGTTATTCACTAGATTACATAACAGAAACACACTCTTGATATTCTTTTATTCTTATTTACCTAAGCAAAATTAATTTAAGGCAGGTAATTTCTTAAAACTTCTAAACTATATTATAACACAACTGTTTGATTGATCAAATACCATTGAACTGCTTTAACACAAAACAATGGAATAAGATATAACCCAACCTTTTTAATTATACAAATCAACTTTAAATGATATCTTTTGTAAAAACACTTAACAATATGCATTTATGCAACCTAAAGGGTATCTTATTCAAATATGCGAGATCTTTTAATGAACTAGTAATCATGTTGTATATTGTAAATCAAATCGACTTCTTATGAATAAAGTTAAAAATATATTGTGAAGAAAGCAAACAATATAATAATCTTCTTTTCAATTAAAGCAAATATGTTCTTAACATTTTGTTAATTTTAACTTTGGTACTTATACTAACTCACTAATTATGTAATTTTTAAGATATCCATTAAACATTACTTCTTTTAATAAAAAAATAAAACTATGAAAAATTGTTTATATCTAAGCACAATTAAGTGAAACACTTAGTAATTAAATAAGAGTAGAGGAATATTAAACTTCAGAAATAGAAGTTTTGATGCCTTTTCTCGTTGCAGCCTATTTCGGTGGGGTGTGTAAAGAAGATCAGCCCCACTAAAGACCCTTTCGCTAGGCACACTAGTGGGTGGTATTTCTAAATATTGCCTGGCTATGGGAGAAATAATGCCATACTTCTTATTATTTACCGCCCACCAAATTTGCCAATTTACCCATTAATATGCATGTAGGTTTGCGATGAGCTGAAGTGTATAGGGACACAGTAACCACCGCTCTACAGGCTGCCTTCACTCTCACCTGGTTAGCCACAAGAGGTTAGGTGCGAGGATGGCATGCGGGTGTCCTGGCAGCTATCTCTCACCTTGTCAACCATGTAGGAGGAAGAAACATGATTGTTCACTTGCTGTCGGGAACCATGGCACCTACTAAATTTGGAGGTCTACTGTAGTTTCCTTGCCTTTCTCAATACCAATTCGTGTAGCAATTTTGAATTTATACTTCTAGCACCAGAAAACAAATATATCAGTGACATTATGTTCAGATATTCATAAACCAGTGCACACCAGTACATTCACTGGTGGATTCATCAAAAGAAATACCGAATTTGTGGTTGGTGACACTGTACACTATTAGTGGTTCATATATGGGCATCAGCTTTTAGTTAAATAAGATTTATGACTTCTAAAATTGAATCCAAGATTGAGAAACATTATTTTTTATCCCAATCATTTGCAGTGTTATTAAAATAATTTATAATTTCTTAATTTAGTGTTTATTATAATTTTTTAACATAGTTTTATTATAGTTTCAATTTGGTGTTTAGCAGCTGAATGTGTTGTAGTTTGAGATGCTGACTGGGATGCTCCCATTCCAAGGTCAGGACCGTAAGGAGACCATGACGCAGATCCTGAAGGCCAAGCTAGGAATGCCTCAGTTTCTAACTGCAGAGGCCCAGGCCCTCTTGCGGGCCTTGTTCAAGAGGAACCCAGCCAACCGGTTGGGTGCAGGTGGGCACATGACACAAAATTAACAACTATAAGTAGAACAGTAGGTGAATACACTCCATGTGTTTGCTTGAATAAAAAAAAAACTTTGTCAGATAGATGTGACCCACGAAGAAAAATGAGATGAGAGGTTCAGGGAATCAGTACTTCAAAAGACGTATCATATTTATGCAGGTAATGTAACCACCTCTTGGATAAGTGCGTCTCTATTTTATCATCATGATTTACCAGAAAAAAATTAGGGCCATTTTTTACCGGTAATTATAGTCCCTTCCTTGGTTAAGTATTTTGCACAGTGCTTATTTTCCCTCCAGCCAATGAGCACATGGTTGTGAGAGGGTTGGGGTTGGTGATGTCAGCCATGCTACCTTGATGGAAACAAAGCAGATAACTGTTACAAGGTTGGAGTAGAAGGGGCAGGCCGGCTCTGTTCAGTTGGTGAGGCAGGGATGCATGACTGAGGTGCGTATTTTATTGCTACTGGCAACGGTGGGTAGTATTTATCTCTCGGGTGTAGCAGTCCTTGTTCGTCCCCCGATAATAGTGTCGGTGCTTCCCACGGACTGAGTTGAAGTCCGTAGATGCTTACATAGATTGCCAGCTACGCGTCATGTGTAAGGACATAACTTGTGATAAGACGTCGGCCGGCCTATGAAGTAATTAATATATCATTAAGAAAGTTTGATGTTTGAGACTGCAGCGAATAAATATAATCATCAAGATGTTTCTTTGCTACATTCAATTATTAATAATACAAAACTCAATCTTTTGTTTTCCCATAAAATTCCACTTGAGCTTGCTGTGATTAATGCTGCACTCAGGCACAGTGTTTGTGCATTATTTGGCAACAAAGCGGTATTGTATGATTCCTTACATGATATCAGTTTATTCAGAATTTCTTTTGTTTGTTGAAATTAACTAACAATTTAATAATAGATTCTCTGGTTTTCCAGCAAAATGCAACTGAAAATAGACTTCGCACTTGGAAAAACTTACAGCTTGCTCATTGTTAGTAAACATTTTTGACAACAGTAGGTCTAATATGCCTTTTTAGAGAATCTGTTTTGAAATATGTCAGCCTATTGAATTAACCAGTTTGGTCACACATTAATTTCTAAGTTCAAGTGTTGCAATCATGAAATTTTTTTGTATGCACTGTACTTGTGTTGAGCACTTGTCTTGCAGCCAGTGAACAATGTGTTGCATGCTCAAAGATATTGGCATTATCCATTTGTGTTGAAGAGGTGTAGATAGTTCTACAAATTAAATTAACTAGTGCAAGGAAGACTGGGTACTGATGTCTTGCTGTGTACTGTACCGGTCATAAATACCTTTCACCTGCATGTCCACGATCGATTGTGGACACAGTGACGGAACAGGTTAAATTGATATTTTAATAACAAATTTTCTGATGTTCGCTTAAGACACCGCTGAAAATGGACTTGGTGCTTGGTAAAATTTATGTACCTCTCAATGTTTAACATTTTTGTTTGACAAGGTATCATTTCTTTTGGAATACATTTGCATATTTAAATAAATTTGTATTTTATTAAAAAATTTGTTGTTTTCATGCTAGAAATAGTTTAACATATAGATTTCATGTGAAAAAATGTACATTTTAACTGTAAGGGCTGGAGTGGGTCAAAATCTGTTACAATTTCTTGAAACCTCTAATGACCCTATACCCTGAAACTGTGAGGGCTCATAACAGTGGGGTTCTACTGTATTTAGCAAAGTTAATACATTAAAATGTTTATTGTAAGTACTATTGGTTGTTCACAGGCCCAGATGGTGTGAAAGAAATTAAGTCACATTCATTTTTTGCAACTATTGACTGGGACAAACTTTACAGGAAAGAAATTCAACCACCTTTTAAGCCAGCCGTCAGTAGAGCAGATGATGCCTTTTATTTTGACAAAGAATTCACATCTAAAACACCTAAAGGTAGGAAAATGCCTATTTGCTATCTTCAGAAATTTTTATAGTTATAGTATTAACAATGTATAGCCATAAGCATCATAAAAATTAGCCTATTCTGAATCCAGACATAATCATCATTCACCAGTAATATGCATAAATTGTATAAATTTAATCTTTTTTTATTGGCATATGTATGCATTCGCGTGTCTTACACACTTTTCATTGCCAGTTTTTTGTGTTCAAAAGATTAGGTGTGTAAGGTATGCTGGGTAACTTTTTGTGAACTTGTTACATTTATAACTACCTTAAAAACAACAATATTCAAAATAAAAGTGGTTGGCATTTGAAATGTGGTAAGATGAAAGAAGCAGAATCTTGGTTGAATTTTTGTAATAAAATATGCTGATGGTAGAAAAGGAAATTAAGGAGTGAGAGGTAGCAAGAGGAAGAGAGACATCAAAACTAGGACATCCTCTCCATACTGTTTATTTTTAGATCGCCCCCTTCCAGTGAAATGCTTTGCAGAGATGGGGGTAGCCATGAGTGAGGGACAGTTACAGTTAACAACTGGCTGGTAGGCACTAGTTCTGCTTGCTGCATTGCATTTTTAAAAATAAATATTGTGTTATATCTGATGATTTATTTATTTAAACGAAAATCGGCAAATCATTTACATATAAAATAAACTGTGAAAATGGTTGGACCATCATACAATTACCAGTTTTCTTTGCAAAGGCACTATCCTTTATTTGACGTGCCTATCTGCAGTATGACTGCTCAGCTTTCCAGTTCCAGTTATATGCAACATAGTGAGTAGTAGGGTTATGTATATTTTGGCACATGAGTCGGGATACAGGAGTGAGGAGCTGTCCGTTATCGTCGTCTCAGGGATAGATCATGTTCAGTGGCCTGGTACGAACATGTTAATGGCAGAACTGCCTGGTTTACGCTAAAGAAACTTAACGAAATTAATGTTTTTGCCCCAAAATCACCTTTTCCCCCAAAAATATTTACAAAAGAAATGGAAATATGTTCCATCAAAGTCTTAAAATGGGCAAATCATATTTGAGACTCCTCGGTGCAAGAACTGCGTAGTCCTCAAAGTTATAAGGTGGATTAAAGGCTCCGAGCCAGGCCCAGTGTATCAGGTGTCAATGGTTGTTGATGTTTTTTTTTTTTTTTTTTAAACTTAACTTACCTTGGCAGTCATGTTGGATGTGGGTGACCTTCACCCTAGTAACCTTAAACTCAAAATATCAACTTAAAATTGAGGGAAAAATTACATTACTGACTCTGAACACTATGTTGGATATACTGTTTTATTAAAAAACAGGCAGAGGTATTTTCCCAAAAAATTAAACCTCATAATGTTATCTTGGCCTCGAATTGAGGATCAAGACAAAAGTTCTATTAAGTAGCTAAAGTTTCGTCATATTTTGCATATATTCGCAGTTAATGCATGGTACTCAAATTTACTGCAGTATAAGTGAGTATATAAAATATTAATTGGTCCATCTTGTGACAAGTTTAATTTACCATAATAAATTGATGTATGTAAACAATAGCGGTGTGCGAATTTTGGATTTTGATGTTCAAATACTTTTGAATTGAATAGGAAAGTTTTCAAATAACATGTGAATAGTTTCAAAGTCAAGAAGCTATTCGTAAACATTTCATTTCAGTTGTATATAACAGAAATAAATATAAGTTAACTGGACCGTTCACCAAAAATAATAAAATAATACTTGCGTCTTCAAGTGCAGTATATAGATTTTACAAGATTATATTCTGCTAAAAGGTATGCTGCAAAATGGTACCATTAGTAAATAATTTCACCAGCTCTCTCTCTCTCTTTCTCTATATATATATATAATGCATGCACATCATAGTTTTGTAACAATTTCTCTCTCAGATCTTCATACTTCACACAAAAACAGATATATATATATATGTATATATATAAATCTGTTTTTGTGTGAAGTATGAAGATCTGAGAAAGAAATTGTTACAAAACTATGATGTGCATGCATTATCACCCCAGGGAAGAATGGGTGTATTTTGGTCATCAGAAAATATCTCAAAGTTCTTTGCAATACAAATATGTGCTGTATTGGGAAAGGAATTAATTTCTGTGGTGTTGAAGTTTTATTTTGTGTGATCATCATTGTTTGCATAGTGGGTGATGCCTTAAGTTTAAATAGTTGTATCTTCTTGGTTGAATTGGTAGTAGATTCTGCAGACACTGAGGTTTGGTGTGTGTGGTTGCAGTACTATTTGCTAATGTAACGCAAACTGTTTTCAAGTGTTTGCAATTTCTTGTTACCCTGCGATCATGATTTGGTAACAGAATTGGTTTACTGTAAGTTAAATTATAGTAAATGAAACTCTTTGTAAATGCAATCGTTTCATTGTAAAACTCTTGGAACCAGCTCGCGATGCTACTAGCACTGTTAGTTTATGTTCCAGCACAGCTATGACACAATGCCATGTTGGTATTGCTCGTTTTAACCTTGTCGCTGTCTCATGCTCTCATCAGTGTACTGAAATTGTATACTTTTGAATGTGTTTGCAAAAATAAAACACCATAATTTCCCTGTAATTGCAAAAAAAAAAAAAAAAAAAAGTCTGTTCGTTTTACAGGGCCATTTGGTATGTGAATAAAAGCGATGGTTGTTCACAATTGCGGTAACATACCGTTAAGGCCTACATGCTTATTTCTTTGGCTGCAAACAATGAAGACGAAATATGTCCTCTTTCTGTAAATACTTAAGTGAAAATAAATTGTGTGTGTACTGGTTTTTCTTAATAACTTTGGTTTTTATCACATTTCTAAAAGAGATATTCTATAATATACCACCACTGGCATCTAATGATGATTTGCCACTGTATGAATTGGCAAACATTCATAGAAACTACTAGTTATCATTATCAGTAATGGTCCATTTCTAATAACTATTGAATAAACCGTTAAATGAACATTTTCTAATGAGTAGGATTAAGAGTCAAGCAACTAACTAGAGCTGTGTGCTGATTCACTAAATTGTGTCGATATGCTGAATCATTGATGTGCTAATTCTGTAATGGTGGTTGTGCTACCAATATACACTGGAGAGCCAAAATAACTAGTATAAGCGTGCATATGCAAATAACAGAGGTATGGAACCAATCTGAGTAACGCGATGCGGTCAGCAGCGCGTATATGACAACAAGCGTCTGGCAAAGTTGCTAGGTCGGTTACTGCTGCTACAATGGCAGGTTATCAAGATTTAAGTAAGTTTGAATGTTGTGTTAGAGTCGGTACACGAGAGATGGGACATAGCATCTCCGAGGTAGCGATAAAATTTGGATTTTCGCGTACGACCATTTCACGAGTGTACCATGAATATCGGGAATACGGTAAAACAGCACATCTTCAACATCGCTGCGGCCGGAAAAAGATTATGAACGAACGGGAAACGACGACTGACCAGAATCATTAAACGTGACAGACATGCAACCCTTTCTCAAATTGGCGCAGATTTCAATGCTGGGGCATCAACAAGTGCCAGCGTGTGAACTATTCAATGGACCATCATTGATATGGGCTTTCGGAGCTGAAGGCCCACTCGTGTACCGTTGTTGACTGCACGACACAAAGCTTTACGCCTTGCCTGGGCCCGCCAACACCGCCATTGGACTGTTGATGACTGGAAACACGTTGCCTGGTCTGTCGAGTCTCGTTTCCAATTGTATCGGGTGGATGGACGTGTACGGGTATGGAGACATCCTCATGAATCCATGGACCATACATGTCAACAAGGGTCTGTTCAAGTTGGCGGAGGCTCTGTCATGGTATGGGGCGTGTGCAGTTATCGTGAAATGGGACACCTGATACGTCTAGATACAACTCTGACAGGTTACAGATACTTAAGCATCCTGTCCGATCACCTGCACCCATCATGTCCATTGTGCATTCCGACGGACGTGGCCAATTCCAGCAGGACAATTCGACACCCCACACGTCGAGAGTTGCTACAGAGTGGCTCCAGGAACACTCTTCTTACTTTAGACACGTCCATTGGCCACCTAAATCACCAGACATGAACATTATTGAGCATATCTGGGATGCCTTGCAACGTGCTGTTCAGAAGACATCTCCTCCACCTCGTACTCCTATGGATTTGTGGACTGCCCTGCAGGATTCATGGTGTGAAATGCCTCCTGCATACCTTCAGACATTAGTCAAGTCAATGCCACGTCGTCTTGCGGCACTTCTGCATGCTCGCGGGGGCCCTACACAATTTTAGGCAGGTGTACCAGTTTTTTTGGCTCTTCAGTATATGAAAGTTTTTTGCTTATATTTAAATTGAATTTAGGTTACTGTAATACTCAATGGTTTTGAAATGCAGCACAATTAAAGGCAATTTTTAACTTCAGTTTACAGTGACCAAACAGTAAATTGAGTAATACAACAAACCACGTAAGCGCAAATGAAGACAAAAATTTAAAAAGCGGTCTATATTTATATAAATACTTAATTGTGAACACAGAAAACTGGGAGCATGCATAAGCTTGTTTACATGTTTTTTTGCTGTTAACAGTCAAGTGATAGGCTTGAAACAAAAATGGTGGATTGTTTTTATTTATGCATTAGTTCCACATTAAATACGATTATTGTTACTTGCAATATATCTACTCTCAAAACCTAGTTATTTTGAAAAACAAAGTGGGCTAATTGATGATTTTTGCTTGGGTGCTTTGCTACACATTTGGATTGGTATAAAAATTTGTTTATGAACAGGAATATTCAAAATAAATGCCATGTATACGTGTTTTGAAATAATATACAAAACTGATTTACCAAATTTGCATTTGCAGATTACTTCATAATTTGAGATGGGATGATTCCAATATTTTCAATGATGATGCCTGATTCTCGATTTGCTGTCGATTCTCAATTCTTTTCCAATTCTCAATTCCTATGATTAACAACTGATAGAACTTTTAACACACACAAAATCGCATTGCCATTCACTGTCAAAACTATTCTATTAAAATTCACACAAATCTTATAAAGACTTGGAAATTAAACAGCGCTGAGGAAAAATGGTGAAGAATTGCAGAAATTATTTTATTTTATATGAAAAAAATAATTGCAATAGAAAAATTTTGGCACAAATTTGCAAACACATGAATTAGGGCCTACAAATGATTAACCCAAGTGCCAAAATATATTTAATTACAATACTTAAGCAAGGTATGGTAAACACTGAGGCATTACTATACAAATAAAATTCACAGATACTTTTTGGTCAGAAAAACAAGCATTTGCACCCTCTCAGGATCTGAAGCATATTTAATAACACAGCACACCAAATGCAAACCACTTTTTTAATTATCGGTACGACAAATACTACGACTTGTACAACAGTTGCCTCCTACTTTCAAAGCGAGATCACTGGAATCGTAATGTTTGTAATTTTCTGTGGATTCTCGGAAATTCGTTTATCGATGGCCTAACACACAAAAAAAAAGAAAAGCAACATGCAGGAAAACATTGGATGCAGACTTGGATTTCAGACCTAGCAAATAACGTACATAACCTCAAAATGCATATTTACACCAAAAGCCTAAACATGTCATTGAAACAATGTTGTCATCCAGTTTTCCTTCTTTGGCCAAACCATACTCAATACCTTGTTCAAAATTGCTGTAACTGATATATTTGCGACACAATTTTTGTCAATCATTACATACAAGCTGTTTTCAAACTTTTACGATTATAACCAAACCTGCAACCGTTCATTTCTGATTATAATCACACCCATCAAAGTACCGCCACAACTATAACCTTATTTTCCATTTACAATAACAGGGTGCGATTCGTTCTCATTGTCTCCAAGCTACGAGTACAGTAAACGTGTAAGTAAAGTGCAGTAAAAACGTAATAAGAAGAATTAGTATTGTCAAAAGAACACAAAAAACTCTTGTGGGATGTAAATAATACTATCGATAGCACCAGTTGTCAGTTATCCATGTTGTTTTACATTCACAGTTTTCAAGAACGATTGATGCGCGCAATCTTTGGCGAATGTGTCATCTGTTTTAAACGGACATTACAGGAAAACAAATATTTTTGCTGCTGCTAGTATGTGACAACCTTGTATATGTCCATTAATACCAATAGTTACCATGGTATATAAAATATTGAATATATAGTCCATTGATTCAAAACATCGCGTAGTTAAAATTACTCGTGAATATCCATTAGGAAACAGATTAAGCTATTGGATTGTTTATCGTATTTATTTACGGTTGGCCAAAATAAAAGGCCTTTCCACTGGTGTGAAATGGTGTCATGTCACGTACCCAATACACCGGCAGCTGTTTCCACTGTCCTTGCCTTTCGATTTGGATCATGGGTTGCGGGGTCTTTGATCTCCAGAACATGGGCAAGGGGGATTAGTTTGACACACACCCACCACCACAAAATGGTTTCCACAGCCTGCTTTTTAACAGGCACCCCAACTGTGACGTAAGGCATGATATCTTGCTTGCTGAACACACGAGAGAGAGCGAGAGGGAGAGAGAGTGAGTGCGAGCGAGAGAGTGAGCGACATGGACCCTTGTCAACATCAAGCTGGTAGATTATCTTGGCAGGGTGAAGCTTGGGACAAAAACTACAAACTTTGCTTGAAAAACAGTGGAAGTTGAGCATCTTTTCCAATTATGCTTTCCTTTCTAGTTACGCTTCGTTACACTAAAAAACTTTCAATAAGCACTCAAAATGGGAATATAAATAATTCACAGTTTTTGCATAAGATATTTGAAGTTCGAATGTGAATAATTCGTAAATTACTATTTGCAACTATTCAGATTTTTGAATATTCGCACACCTGTAGTAAACAACAGCTACACTTAAAACAGCAAACATGAACAATGCTATTGTAAACGCAGTGTCGCCAACGTGTTACCTAAGCGGAAAAAATTACCTAGGCACATTCCCTGTTTGAACGAGAAATATTAGTTTTGAAACATATTTTTGGTGAAAAGTTGCCAATCGTAATATATTGTTACTGTAGTGCATGTTAATTTTGTAGTTTCAGGTTCATAACTATGTAACATAGGTTATCTGTATTTACTTGCGCAAAGTGTAAAGGGTGCTGCAACAACTAATCGATACTGCATTTTCACAGTGTGCGCTTTATACAATACTCACTTTATTGCATACATCTAAGGTGTCCTCATAACTTGTTAAAGTTTCAGCTGAGCATGTGTTCAGCATTTTTGAAAAGAATGTTCAGCGATGGCGGAAAGTGAATTTGAGCAAAGAAATGGAGGCAACATTTCCAGCAAGTGTGTAGGCCTACTTATTCACACTAATGAAGTGCAAAAATTGAGACCATTTTACAGCATTAGGCCTTACTTAAATTGTTTTTTCCTAGTGATACGGCAGCAAATATTGTGGTCAACTTCTAATTGATATCGGCCTGTTTTTGGGTAAATATGGTAGGTGACCTTCATCTCAGTGTCCTTAAACTTAAAAATAAATTGTAGGAAAGTTGAAGAAAAATTTTGAGGAAAATGTTACATACTGACCCTGATGGAAATGTTTAATGTGGGTAACCTTAAATTATAATAATTATTATTACTAATACTATTATTATTTATTTGTTTTTTTAATTTTAAATTTAATGTGCCACCCAACAGTGTTAACACTAACTGGATGACACACACACACACAAACATTAACAAAGCCAGCAAAAACACAAAACAATCTGAAATAAAGAAAAAAAATACAAATAAGCATTAACAAACCAACACAAAAAGGCACAAAAACAAACACGTGGACAGTATATAAGATTTACAAAACTGTGTTAAACAACATAAATAATTTACTTAAAACAAAAGAAAAATAAAGTATAATTATTTACAATTAATAGCAGGCACACCAAAATTAAGAAAATGGCCCACTATCTATTATAATGCTTAAATAGCCCCTGAAAAGTAATTTTCTTTTCAATAAAGGGATCAAAATCAAGAAACAGTTTAATATAATTTGAAACACATCGTTTGACTAGATCATTTCTATAATTTAAAGTACAGAAAGTATTCAAAATTCTATGTTTATAATTAGGAATCTTTAAAAACACCAGTTTATTCGCAACAGAACCAAAAAAGTATTAAAGAAAAGCATTTACTAAAAATAAAGCATCTATACCATCTCGTCTAACTTTCAATGCCTGGGAATTATATCTGTTGAGTTCCATATTATAATTCAAATCTAAGTTATTTAGTGAGAATCTATTAAATATAATCTTAAAAATAGTTCTTTGAACATTTTACAATCTTTTTGAATCAGTGGTGGTAATGTAATTCCTGTTCCAAATGACTATACAGTATTCTAATTTAGATATAACTAAACAATAATATAGATACAATAATGATTCAGGTGTTGAAGCAGAGTAAGTAATAAATTTAATTAATCCTAAAGTACGACTAGAAATACTAATAAGACTATTGACATGGTAATGGAAATATGATTTAGAATCTAGTATCACACCCAGATCACAAACATAATCAACTCTGTTGATTACATTATTATGCACCAAATATTTATTTACACTTGAATTGATTTTCATTGTAAAAGAGATACACACAGTTTTCTCTAAATTAAAAGTGACGAAACTTTATCAGTATACTAATTAAAGACAGCAGAAGTGTCTTCTTGCAACTGCACACAATTATTAAAATCTCTAATATTTTTATAAATCTTCANCAATTAAAGACAGCAGAAGTGTCTTCTTGCAACTGCACACAATTATTAAAATCTCTAATATTTTTATAAATCTTCAAATCATCTCCGTATAGAAGTGCTCAAGAATGATTTATAACACTAACAATATCATATATGAATATATTAAATAACAATGGTGATAGTGTTCCACCCTGTGGAACGCCAGAAAATACATTAAAAAGAGATGAAAGTGAAGATTCTATTTTCACTACAAACTTTCTTCCAAAGAAATAATTGGAAAACCATTTGACATAGGTGTTATCTAAACCTATTGCTTTTAATTTTTCCAAAATTACAGAGTGTTGACAACTATCAAAAGCTTTTTGTAATTCAAAATATATTGTATCAATTCGATTTCTAGATGTAACATCTCCATATAGATNCAACTATCAAAAGCTTTTTGTAATTCAAAATATATTGTATCAATTCGATTTCTAGATGTAACATCTCCATATAGATATTTATTTATATCCATATTTTTGAACAACCTTTGCTTTTTTCCACAAGCTTGGATAGACACGACATTATAGACTAAAATTAATAGTGGAATAAATGCATTAGCACAACCTTTGATTATAAAATTAGGAATTTCGTCAATCCCGGTAGCCTTAATGGAAGTTTTTTTGTTGCCCAAAGATCCTAACTTTTAGTAATTGTCCGAGTTGGTAGGTGCAAATTATCACCATAATAATTGCATTGAGAATTAACATTATGAATTAACTGAAAATACACTTCTGCAAAAGGTTTGGCAAATGTATTGGAAGGAGCTTCAGGATCGTGAATCATTGTACTATTAGATAATAATGTTATTTTCTCTCTGTAGTCATTTTTCATAATTTTTACATATTTGAAATAAAATTTGATGAATTACTTTTTAAATTATTATTAATATTGGCTTGTCATTTTTCTTGTCTATTTTAATTTTATCCTTTACCGCTCTTCTTTACTCAGAAAAGTGAGAAAAATTATAGTCTGATTTGTTTCTTTTGTATAACCTAAATAAATATTCTTTAATTTTTTAAAATCTGATTAGATCTTTAGAAAACCATACAAGATGTTTACATTTTGAAATTTTAACCTTTGGAATAAACCTTTTGATTAATATTNTAGATCTTTAGAAAACCATACAAGATGTTTACATTTTGAAATTTTAACCTTTGGAATAAACCTTTTGATTAATATTTGAGAGTTGCTAGTAGGGTAATCTGCCATTTGGTCGACATTTTGCATATTTATATAGGACTCCAATCATAAAGCATTAAAAGCTAAAAATAATGACCAGTAGTCTCCTTTTTATAATTCCTATTATAGTATGAATTGTTATTTTCTTTATAACTTTCAAAATCAACTTTACAGTAACAGAGTAAAGCAGGATGACACCCATCTTCGTCTATAATAGGATCCTCAGACTTTTCAACATGATCTATATGAAANAACAGAGTAAAGCAGGATGACACCCATCTTCGTCTATAATAGGATCCTCAGACTTTTCAACATGATCTATATGAAAATTACAAATAACAAAGTCAAGTAATTCAAAATTTAGCTTAGTAAAATTAAATTGCTTCAAATTAAGAGAACTCATTTTTTTTTAATAATGAACAATATTTTGAGTATGAAATTCATTCCAATCAATACTAGGAACAATATAATCATGGACTATAATTATTTGATGAGCATAACCAGACTATTTAGAATCATGGAAGGGAAAATAATCATTAACATCACTAACAGACAATTGTGGAGGTAGATAAATATTTAATATTATAATATTTTTTTTTTTGCAATATAACTAGTAATTTCAGGCCAAACAGACTCAATGTAATCTTGACGCAGCCCAGGCGTCGCAGCCCGTCCACCGAGTGACGGAGCGGTCCCGAGGTCGCCGGCTGGGAGATGAACCATCGCCTCGAGACAGCTAAGTAGAGACATACAGGAAGTGTGACGAACCTTGCTCCCCACGGCGCAAATCGCCGCGTCAA
>NQII01008556.1:0-14642 GCA_002778355.1 Clitarchus hookeri | reverse complement strand
ATAAAACTGACATATGTTAACTCGCAGAGAAGGTGAATTTATTTGGTAAATTGGACCTAGTGATAGTAGCGTCAACATATTCCTACGCCCTAACACTGAGGGGTAGCATTAATTGCTGGCGCCTTACGCAGAGAGCAGAATCAATACCTACTTATACACCATAGCGCTGGGGAGGTATCAATCTTTTGGAAAATTAATTTTTTCCAGTATGAGGATATTAAGATTAATTTACGGTTATAAGAACTCTGCCTCCTAATGTGAGGTTAGAAAATGTAGGACCACAATCTTTGCAAAAGATATGGTAATTATTCAAAAAATAATGAGAATCAATACAGTTGCTATTGAACCAATTTTCAGTTAAACAAATGACAGAGTAATCAAAGCTATTGATATTTAAAAAACGATAAATATTTAGTTCTGAGACTTCTTACATTTTCATAATAAATTTAAAAATCGTCCTTCTCTAGAGCACCTCCATTTGCTTCAACATACTTTTAGACATGATAACCTAAGTAGATTCAATTTTGTCTCCTTCAGGCATCTCACTATTATTATTAATAATAGAAGGCTGTTCCTCATTCTGTGCCGGTAAATTAGGAAACTTTGATGCATTTGTTGTGCCAAACTTGTTATTTCTGAAGCCTGCCATAGAAGGGGCTAATTAAGCATCCAACCTGCCAAAACACTGTTTTTGAAAATATGTTCATAA
This sequence comes from Clitarchus hookeri, assembly GCA_002778355.1. Taxonomy (NCBI): domain Eukaryota; kingdom Metazoa; phylum Arthropoda; class Insecta; order Phasmatodea; family Phasmatidae; genus Clitarchus; species Clitarchus hookeri. The sequence continues at coordinate 13,933 of NQII01008556.1, read as the reverse complement.
TCAGTTTCTGCCATCAACACACAGAAAGAAGAATGAGTCATACCTGTATTTCAATTTTACAACTTTTAAGTTTGAAACTTTCAATTCTTGATTGAGTTCTCCTGTACATCAGAAGCAAACTGAGAAACAAAGATGGCCTTTATACACGCACCACAGCTGGCTTGGATGTCGGTGACCCACTTACACCGCATGACTTTATTCCGCGTCTGCGGACCTACACAAATCCATCCACATCAACGGCTGCCTATGTAGGCATTTCCTGCTAATCTGTAGTTTTTTTTTTTTGTGCGTTACTGCAGCGTGGTTTTACCACATGGTACCTTCAATTGAGTTTTTTAGTTATTATATACTAAAAGTTCAGAGCTAGAAGCGGATTCTTGACCATTTGAGATTATTTCACTCTAGCATTTTTTCTGTGGAAGGGCGTGTAACCCCGGCATCCAAACAAGAAGCTCACACATTTTAGTTGGATACTCTCAAACATAGCCCAAAGTAGAGAATTATCTTCTTTTAGATCTCTTCCCTCTGAGTTAATTCATTGATTTTGACACATCCTCAAACATAGTTTTAATACTGGAATCCATTTTATCAGTTAACTTGGTAGACACGTCTTCTTGTCCTTCATCTTCATTATTCATGAGTGTCACTTTCAGGGCATAATTCTTATGTCCAGCGTTTGAATTAGTTTTTCAACAGAGTTATTCACCTAATTTGTACGTTAAGGTGACAATGAATTGAACATAGTTGAATCATCACTACAGTTTATACATACATAGTTCTCACTTTCGTTTGACCTAGTTATACACTACTGAGTATGTAAACGGGTGCTACAGTTTTCCGAACACTTTATGAACTTTTGTTTTCTTCCATAAACCGACTTAGCGCATACTGAACATAAATCTGAACTCGGGGGGCATACAAAATACCCCTAATATTCAGAAGCCAAGATGTTAACACTTTAAAATACTAAAAAATGATGGTCAATCAGGAGTAGTCGTGAGACACATACTCCTACAAGCGCCAATCGCCAAATGAAATAATAATGATGATAATAACAATAATAAATTTCATAAAACAATGATGTCACTCTTTCCTTCCTTGTCCCTTCTATCACATCCTGACCTCTTCTGTAGCCCAGTTCTTGGAACTGTTTGAATAATTTAACACGCAGTAGTAGCAGATTTGTATTCTGGAATCGAGCTGTGGAGTGTTGAAGTCAGACAGTAAGGCAACTGCCAGAATCGTCACTCTTCTGGAGATTTGTCTGTTAATATCTGTGTGTGATGAAGGAAACTTTAAAATTTACAATCTTTTGTGGTTGAATATAAATAATAATGAACCAAGTAGAGTCAAATCTAAGATTATCGCACATGAAATTATAATATTACAACTAGCTGGGGAAAAAATTTCTATAAACATAATGTTATGTTACCGCAAGAAAACTGACAGGGAAACAGCTAGAATGGCAATAATATAACGTGAATAATTTTAATATTGCAAGAAAACTGTAGTTAGCACTCGACTATTTCAGAAGCTAGACAGCTATCTCTATGCATGAAAATATTTCAAGTTTGTCACATGTTGGGATGGTCCACTACTTTAATATATATATATATATTCTATCCACATGCCTGTGCAAATCAAAACCTGATGAATTTCTTTTTAGTCAAAAATCACACAATTACCATAAACTAACTAAAATATAACTGTTAAAACTGAATTGTATCAATATTTAATGTATGAACTTTAGTAATGGCCTATATTTNTACTAACTAAAATATAACTGTTAAAACTGAATTGTATCAATATTTAATGCATGAACTTTAGTAATGGCCTATATTTATATTTGTGTTTAGATTACAAGTATTTGCAGAATTACTGACAATTTATCAGTTTTTTTATACACGTGTGTTTTATATTTATTGAAAAAATAAAACTGTTTAAGTTTAATAAACTAAAATTCAAATAAAGCGAGTCGAGTAAATGTGGATTATAAAATACTACATTCATAATTATATCCAGTGCTATCTAGTGTCCATATGTTTAAATCCTTATNGTAAATGTGGATTATAAAATACTACATTCATAATTATATCCAGTGCTATCTAGTGTCCATATGTTTAAATCCTTATACACTAGAACCTTTCTAAAATGACTCCATTTATAGCAACCATCTTACTATGACTTGTTTTTGAGGAGCCGTAAAAAATGTTTATGAGAAAATTAAAAAATTTGAGGAAAATTGTCTAAAAAGTATATTTGTTGCACATGGCTTTCTCTTGGTGACCATTGTACCAGATGTAATGCATGTCTAAAAATATATACCACCCTGCTAGGCCATCAGTGCTAGCCAATACCTATTGAGCTCGGTTGCCTTCTCACTTTGCTTGTGTTATTACGAGTTGACGACTTGGATTTCTTTTGGTTTTTGATTGTTGTTTGACGNGTTGCCTTCTCACTTTGCTTGTGTTATTACGAGTTGACGACTTGGATTTCTTTTGGTTTTTGATTGTTGTTTGACGACTACTTATTGCGCTTAGTTTTTTGATGTCAGATATAACATTTTTGGCTTCATTTTGTGAACGATTGTTGGTGACCAACACCTTTAATACAGACTTGTAATTTTGTTGAAACGGGTGGAAAGAGAGCCAGCTTGTCGCACTATATGTAGACCATTTACAATAAAGTGAGCACTTTTGAAAGCTCTNAACGGGTGGAAAGAGAGCCAGCTTGTCGCACTATATGTAGACCATTTACAATAAAGTGAGCACTTTTGAAAGCTCTGTGTGGTTTCTTCTTTTTGTTTATCTTTCCACTTAATGTCATTGTCAACATTGCCTCTTGATCTTATTTATGTTAACATCCACTACACAATAATGCTGTATTTACTGAATAAATAAAAAAATCACCACGTAATCACTGTATGGTGAACAACATAAGCAAAAGAACGGTTTTTTAAAAACAACATATACAGTCTACAATACTAGATAAATAAGGAAAGAAATTTTTTGCTTGTCAAAGTGTTTGGAAGGGACTTATGTGTTTGATTTTGATGTAGTGTTGTATAAATCATGGTTTTCCAAGATAAAAATAGAAGTGTCAAAATGTCCNAATGGGTGGAAAGAGAGCCAGCTTGTCGCACTATATGTAGACCATTTACAATAAAGTGAGCACTTTTGAAAGCTCTTTGTGGTTTCTTCTTTCTTCTTTTTGTTTATCTTTCCACTTAATGTCATTGTAAACATTGCCTCTTGATCTTATTTATGTTAACATCCACTACACAATAATGCTGTATTTACTGAATAAATAAAAAAATCACCACGTAATCACTGTATGGTAAACAACATAAGCGAAAGAACGGTTTTTTAAAAACAACATATACAGTCTACAATACTAGATAAATAAGGAAAGAAATTTTTTGCTTGTCAAAGTGTTTGGAAGGGATTTATGTGTTTGATTTTGATGTAGTGTTGTATAAATCATGGTTTTCCAAGATAAAAATAGAAGTGTCAAAATGTCCACTGCAATGGTGTATGCATTTATGTATGTACATGCAAATAATTAATGCTGAATATCCAAGCAGTTCGTGGGTGTAGTCTGTAGGTGCATGGTGCGGTTATTGATTGTGCGTAGTCAGCTGGCATAGGGGAGGCCCACCCCTTCTCTGACCTGATCAGCACGTGTGGAGCCACGTTACTTCATGACAATTGAGTTTTGTAGATCCCTAAATCAAATTTAAAGTGTATATTATTATTTCATTTTGAAAATCTTTGCAATTTTTAAGGGTGAATAAATACATTTATTAAAAATGGTTTCTTTATGACTTTTACTAATTAATAACTCAAAATAGGCACACGTGCCATGCGTTGCAGGCACTTGGTTGGTTCTTACACATTATTTGGTGACAAAAATGTTTTGTTTTTATGCTTCCTGGTTATTAGTTTATTTAGAAGACATTTCTCTATTCAAATAAATAAGTATTTCAATAACAAATCCTTTAATTTTCCTCACAAGAAGCTACTGAAAATTGATTTTGTGCTTGGTCATCACACAATATTTAAACATTTATGACAACAAGGGGAAGTCAAGCATGCATCTGGTGTATCACTTTTTGGATGACGTCCGGCTATTGAATTAAATTAATGTTCTATGCTTAAATAATATAGATTTTATGCCAGACATAATTGAACGTTGAATTACAGTGCTTGGTAATGATCTATGCTCCTTGTGTTTAATATTTTAGGCGACAAGGAGAGTAAGGGGTGAAAGTATATGCCTCTCTGGTTATTTTTATCAGAATACATCTGCCTATTAAAATAAATTTATATTCAGTTTTAAAAATTTGTAATTTTCATGCTAGTTGTGATAGAACATGGACTTTGTGAAAAAAAATTGAAATTTTGATGTACAGGGTTCGAGGTAAATCAAAATTGCTCCAAAATTTCCCAAAATATTTATATCAACCTTCCCTTCATAACTAATTTATTTCTGGAAACTGTGAGGGGTCATTTTATAAGACTTCTACTATGAGTGCTTTCAGGAGTTCACATTTTTTTTGTAACAAATAATTAAATTTAGCAAAGTATGCATTATTTTAAAAAACTGAAATGTCTAGAAAATAAATTGTTATTGCAGAATTCTTGCAAATTATCTACGTCTCGGNGCATTATTTTAAAAAACTGAAATGTCTAGAAAATAAATTGTTATTGCAGAATTCTTGCAAATTATCTACGTCTCGGGAAAATGTAATTTTACTCACGTACTAACTTCATTAAAATATCTGTCAAGCAGAAAGTCTGCTCACCACCATTAATATTTTTTTTTGCTTTTTTTTCATAGATATTATTTAGTAGAAAATAGCACAGGTATTTGTGTACTATAAAAATAATTTCCCTGCCCCAACAGATTTAACATGTTTAATTCAGTATTGGTGACTACACAAAAAATGTGACAATGTCAAGTTTTAATTTGAATTCTTTAGAATCCTGGTACATCAGCCTAGGGAGAGTGGTGCTGTTTGCAATACAGCACTTGCCACGAGAAATGCAATATGCAACAACCAAAAAAATTGTAACAAAAATTTCTTCCTGCCTATTTCCCTCAAGTGTTATGTTTTTTTAACTCACATTTTTCACGCTTCCTCAAAAAACAGGTTGTAATGAAGAGAGGGGTCACAACAGTGAGATTCTACTCTACCTACTGTATTTTTTGTGGTTAAAATGAGATATGCATGTTAATGAAACCCTGATGTTTCAGCTTTCTGGATATGAATTTACACTCTCATTACGACCTCACGCCTTGTTTATGATTGTAGTGCCAACTGAGACAGTGAGCAACTTCGTAATGGGAAGTGAATTATGTATGCAAGTACTATAAACTGTGCTCCAGCCTTCGTGTCTCATAGTGATAGCTCAGATATTTTTCTCATAGTGTGAAGTTTGTTTGTGATAGTTGCATGTCAGTGTCATAGTATGAGGATGGCTAGTATTCCTCATGCTTGTTAAGAGAAAAGAAAAGAGCAGCAGCTGTTTTTTTGTTTCTGTGTACATGGCTGTATAGGTTATTTGTATTAAAGTGAGCACTTTTTAAGGCCTTTCCTGCAGGGATAATAACAAAAACATTACTTTTTATGATGACCTCAGATATTATCTTTTCAGAACTATAAAATGTATACACTTTGAAGTCTTAAGACTAACATGAGGGCAATGAAAATAATTCAGGAAAATATTATTCCCTTTTTAGAGTTTGAGGAATATATCAAATATATCTAAAATAATTTAAAACATCCAGATTTTAGTTTTTCTGTATTCCTATTTTTAATCATTTTCCATAAACAAATATAAGGAAATATTTTTTTCAGGTTTATGTTCATAATGGTTGTGCAGTCTTGCATTATTATTTCAGTTTTCATATGTATTGTCTCGCTGTATATTTTAANTGTATTGTCTCGCTGTGTATTTTAATTTTTTTTTTTTTTGTTCAAGTCAGTTTTGCAGTGTGTTTTTGTGATCATTACATGGGTTCATTGACAAAGAAGTAGTATTTACCTCTTCTGTGTTCATTGTGGCTATTATCTGTGTCATGTTTTAATTTTTATTGTTCTGCTGTGTTCTTTAAAATGGAGTTTTGCTCCTATCAGCTTTACAATATGTTTTTTTAATTTTTTTTTTGTTTGTAATTATTTTTTACTATCAGAACACCCTGGCGTTGCCTNATTTACCTCTTCTGTGTTCATTGTGGCTATTATCTGTGTCATGTTTTAATTTTTATTGTTCTGCTGTGTTCTTTAAATTTTTTTTTGTTTGTTATTATTTTTTACTATCAGAACACCCTGGCGTTGCCTGGGCATAAGAGCGAAGTGAGAGATACACACTCCCATTTTAGGGGTTTTGGCCGAATGGGGGTCTGCAGTCCATTTTGGACTACTCTGTAGTTTTAAGTTTGGTACTGAAGAGCATCCTGACCAAATGTGTTTCATATCTTTTAAATGGCATAGAATTGTATAGGGAGTATGTATAACCACACACCTGTGTATGTGCATATGCACCTACGTTTGTACATGCAAACCTATGTATTGTTCCAATGGCAACGATGGTGAAATATCTATAATGCCACAGCAATTGTTATGATACTATTGGAAAAGCAAAAGCTCCTGTTAGTAATTAACATTATCAGTAACAAAAACCAAGTGCTGGGTAAATACTCTCTTTTTACTTGATCCAAAAAATATGACCGGAAACAACAGTTAATTGGAACAATCCCCCAATGTACAAGCCATCCCATTGTACAGTAAGCTCTGCCATCTGGCGAATACTCAGGTAGTGTACTCAACAACAGCAATGAANTACAAGCCATCCCATTGTACAGTAAGCTCTGCCATCTGGCGAATACTCAGGTAGTGTACTCAACAACAGCAATGAAATAAGATTGTCTTAAAATAAAACTATATAAAATATGGTGTGTACATATGTGTGTGTATATATAAATACCATTTAATACAATTTTACATGACCAGACGTAACATTTACACCTTTAAAAAAAAATAAAGGGGCTAAAATAATAGTGACTTTGGGTCACTCCAACCACACCACTTGTTTTGTAAAGACCCGGNTAAAAAAAATAAAGGGGCTAAAATAATAGTGACTTTGGGTCACTCCAACCACACCACTTGTTTTGTAAAGACCCGGAATACCCTTTCTTATATAACTTTGCACTGGGCAAATATTATTTTGATAAAATTAAGAGAGTGATAACACTAGCTAAAAATAACAAATCCTACAATAGACTTGTTTGACTTCAACTTCTACAATCAAGTCTGACCAAACTACCATAACAGAAAACATTACTTTAAAATGTAGTTTCAAACACTTGTCTGCTCATGGTTGGCCACAATACTTTGACTTGATCCTTTGTAACAATGTTACAAAACTACTATAGCACTGCGTAGAAAAAACAGGATATCCCGTGTCACTAATCCAAATTTCGGCCGGTCTATAAAAGTGTTGAAGAGTTTACCTGAGCAGTCTGCCACAGCAGTGCAATACCTCCATTTTGCCAGAGACATGGCTTGAAAACTCCGGGNAAGAGTTTACCTGAGCAGTCTGCCACAGCAGTGCAATACCTCCATTTTGCCAGAGACATGGCTTGAAAACTCCGGGGTGTAGACAGCACTCATACCAACTTGAGTCTCGACAAACGCAAATATTCCTAAAGTGCACTCGCAGATAACTCCAGCAAATGTGCATGGCAATCCATAACTCTAATGCACATGAACACAACTGCTAGTAATTTAATTATCCACACAAGCCACAGATGCATTAGACTATTTCATCACCTGTCAATTCATGCTAACTGTTGTCACACTCATGTAAAGTACAGGGAATGGGCAACACACCNTGACTATTTCATCACCTGTCAATTCATGCTAACTGTTGTCACACTCATGTAAAGTACAGGGAATGGGCAACACACCAAAATAAACTCACAATGCGAACGTAATATCAGTGACAGGTTGCTCGTGCGTAGTTTATAGACAGTTACGTGATTGACTCCAAAATTATTGATCGGCGGCAAAAGCACCAAACAAGTGTACAATTCTGCGTCCTTGCCAGCTGCTCAATTTACGGCAGACAAACCTGCTTGCTCCCTTAGTTGTGCATCACAAATTGACGCCATACTTGTGCGTACGCTAGCATACGCCGAGTGAACCGTTATGCCTAACTCGCGACATACTGCACCGTTGACAATCACCATGCGACGCTCATCAGAGTAGTCCAAAGGCCAGAGTCACAACCACTCGCCACTCAATACCGGCATCCCGGCTCTCGCACAACTACTGCCCAGTCACTGGCTCACACCTGCCAATCGTGCACTCGACTGCCCGACTCTAGTTCCTGACAGCCAGCACACTCACTTTCATGAAAAATTTTTCCATGTTTTAACATTGTCATTCAGAAAAGAATGTTAGACTGCTAGCAACCTTTCAGTTAACTGTTCAAGCATGAAGCTATTTTGTAAACTGTGTGATTACAGATATTCATCACGGTGGCTTTCTTGAAAGAGGAATGTTAAAGAAAGGAAGGTTAAGGTTTATACACAAAATTTCCTAATTCTTTGTGAAGTAACTGTGGCAAAGACAGTAAAGTGCTGCCCATGCTTGACCCCACTTGCTCTGGTATAGGCTGTTCACAGTAAAATNTAACTGTGGCAAAGACAGTAAAGTGCTGCCCATGCTTGACCCCACTTGCTCTGGTATAGGCTGTTCACAGTAAAATGAGCATTTTTGAGGCTCTAGTTACTTTTTTCTTTCAACCATTTTTTATTCTTTAACCAATTTTTTAAATAAATATTGTCATGTAAGTAATAAACGCTGTGTGTATATTCTACCAACCTCGAAAGTTAACGTCTAAGACTAAAATAAAATATATTTATTGACTATTATTCCAAATGAGAGAGTTTTCAAAAGTGCTCACTTTGCCATGAACAGCCTATACCAGTGTGTGTTTTTTTTACGGGAGAAATGAATGTACAGACTGTAGATGCAGGTTACACTTGATAAATGCTCAAGTTGTGAGCTTTATTTCCTTTTGGAAAATTGTTTTGTGTAGACTCGCCAGGTGTGCCCCCAAGTGCAAATGCCCATGAGCTCTTTAGGGGATTCAGCTTCATAGCACCATGTCTTCTTGAAGAACAAGCCCATAACTCACAACACATCACCGACTCGCTTTCAAACAGGGTGAGTCTGACTTAATTGTTTTGTGTGCATGTGTATGTGTGCGTAGGCATGGGTATGTGTTGTTTTTTTTAAATTCGCTTTTTAGTGAAATTTATGGCGAAACCCTGTTGCTTGTCCTGGTTATTTATCTGTTTGATTCTTTTGTTAATTGTCAATAATTTTACTAGATTGTTAACCATTCTTATCTGAAATCTTAAAATGTTGGATTACTTATAAATTATAATTATAAATTTACTATTGATGTTTTTGCTACCATCCATTTTGTTGGGGCTCTACTATAACTTACTCAAGTGTTGTGCGCCACAATAGATGGCACTTTACCATCTATATTAAAAAAATTTCCTTTGTTATGAAATTGTACTTATGGTAAAAATCTGTTTTTACAAGATATTAATGTAATTTATATAATTTATAAACGGAAATTTAAATGCATTGCTAATATTAATCACAAATATAATTCAAGACCCCTGTATGGTCATTTGATTGTATTGAGTCTGCCATGCAAGCGGAATTGCCAGTCGTGTGGACTTCTTTGGACCTGACTCGACTTTCTTTCTTTTCTCTTCTAACTATCATTATGTGAAATCACATAATTTTTTAGTACTCCATTTATCTGCAAATTATGTTGTAGAGCCTTGCATCACCGCCTCTGGTGAGTGTATTTTACATGTTTATTTTATTTCACGTATGAATTGCGTGTTTATTTTCCCCGGTTTTGTCATTTTCATGGATCATTTTACTTTGTAGTGCGGTCCACCTACTGGATGGCTTGACTATCTGGTCCGGCACCTTGCGGCTTGTAATACTTTGCTGATATCCAGCCCAGCCTCATGACAACGGTGTTTTGCCGTGGCTGTTGATTTACTAGGTGCACTTAACTCTCAGGAAAGCCATGCCTACTTATTTTTGGTTGCATGCAGATTCACTTTTCAGACTCCATAATATAAAAAGTAGGCACAAAAAACTGAACTTTTTCTAAACCCCCTTTCAATAATTGATAGTGTTTAAATCAAGGTTAACTTAAAAAAAATAATTGTAATCTGAAAAGAACTTGTGTACTGATACTAACCTATTTATGTAAAATCCTTAGTGGTGCACCNAAAAAAATAATTGTAATCTGAAAAGAACTTGTGTACTGATACTAACCTATTTATGTAAAATCCTTAGTGGTGCACCACTCCTTCTATATTATTTTAATTTGTCTTAATTTATGGATATCCTATTTGCTAACATGTCATGAATGACTTAGTTGAATATAATTTAAATGTTAACATTGGTTAGCATAATTTGTAACTCATACAAATAATTTTATTTTGTCATTTAAATAGGTGGTACTTGTAAAGAACGTCGCTCACAAATAATGATACATTTATTTAAATAAATATATTTGTATTTTTATTACCCTAAATTCAGTGTTATATATATATAGACACACAGTGAAATCCCGATATTTCGCATCCCGATTATTCGTATATCCCGCTAATTTGTACAAATTTGCCGGTCCCTTGAGAAAATCCCTTTAATTCGTAAAAAAAACAATGCATTCCGGTCCCCTCGATAATACGTATTTATTTTGGTGCTCGGGCTCAATTAAAACGTCTTATAATTCTTATTTACAACTTAAAAATCTTGTTAACTCGTACTGTTTTTAACCCTACACTGTACACCAGCTCTAGATTTATGCAATTTGGTTAGGGTAAAAAAGACCGGAAGGGTACTGGGGGACGTGGGAGGGTTTGAAGGGCAGGTAATGACGCAGAGTAGGTTGTGAGGCCATGTGTCTGTGATTCCCAGAACTAAGAGGTGCCTTGGTGTCCGGCCTAGGGTTATGAGAGGGTAGGAAGGAGCAGAGCGAGTGAAAAGTTAGTCAGTTCGGTCTTAGCCATGCCTCCGAAAAGAGCTAATAAGTGTCTTTCCATTAGTCCATTAGGGGGAAAAAAAATCGGTAACGCCGTGGCCGGTGGTGATAATAAAATTGACATGTCCAAACGTTATAACGTTCCTCCTTCCACAATAACATAAATTCTGAATAACAAGGACAAAATCGTCTCCCAGANCCAAACGTTATAACGTTCCTCCTTCCACAATAACATAAATTCTGAATAACAAGGACAAAATCGTCTCCCAGACATTCAACATCAAAGTAAAGCACTTTAAAACTGGTGAGTATCCACAACTAGATCTCTTAAAATTTTTCACCAAACGCGTTCGTGCCTTAAGCTTACATCCAGTTGGAGGAAACATTTTAAAAGAAAATGTAAAATTTTTCGCAGAAAAAATGGCAATTAAAGTCTTTCGTGCGAGTGATGGTTTGTTTGATAGGTTTAAATAAAGGCACAGTATAAAATTTAAGAAGCTTAGTGGGGAAAGTGCGAGTGTATCGGCCGACGTTTGTTCTGAGTGGAAAGACGAATTGGGAGAAATAATCGATTCTTATGAGCCCAACAACATTTTTAATGCCGATGAGACGGGGTTATTTTATAAGTGTCTCCCCGACCGATCAATGTGTTTTAAGGAAGAAAAGTGTCATGGCGGAAAAAATAGTAAAGAACGTGTAACCATATTGTTGGCCGCCAACATGGATGGATCTGAGAAATTAAGACCGCTCATGATAGGCAAATCAGCCAAACCAAGATGTTTTAAAAACATAAAAACTTTTCCGATGACCTATCGTGCAAACAAAAAAGCGTGGATGACGGGCGAATTATTCAAGGAATGGATACGATCAGTGAATGCTGATATGGAGAAAAGGCAGCGAAAAATTCTACTTTTCATGGATAATTGTACGGCCCACAACAATACCCCACCGCTCAGTCATGTTAATGTTGTGTTTTTGCCTGCCAACACTACTTCTAAGCTGCAGCCTCTAGACCAGGGCATAATTAAAACGTTCAAAACCTTTTACCGCAAGGAAGTAGTGATGCAACTCCTTGACAGCATCGAGGATGGGAAGGATCATAAAATCACCTTATTTTCAGCCATGAACATTGCTCACAAGGCGTGGCAAAGTGTTAGTGAAAGCACAATAAAAAACTGTTTTCGTGCTTGTGGATTCACGAAGGTGGAACTTTCATCAGCGGTTACTGAACAAGCCTTAGAATGTTCTGTGAATTGGAATTGTCTTCCTCAAAATGAAGAAAATTCTATAAAGTTTGAAGATTTCGTCCATTTTGACGATGGCCTAGCGGTAGCAGGGATTCTAATTGATGACGAAATTTTGGCTCCATCTCAGGACATTGATGGTGAAGGTGATGACGAAGATGATGTGCCGACAATTACACCTAAAGTGGCTAAACAATACATCAACAACGTGCGCCATTTCTTAGCGAAACCAGACGTTGGCGTTGAAATATTTTCTGCTTTAAACATTCTTGACAAAGCCATCGACAATACCCGTCTGCAAGGCTTGCACCAAAAGAAAATTACAGATTTTTTTAACATAAATTTTTTATGTGTTTTTAATTGATGTAATTATTGGTTTGTATATACATATGTATACATTATATGTAGCTATGCGTTTGTCATTACATATTAATGCAAATTTGCATTAGTCTCGTTATTATGTTTTTTTTGCTCCCGATTATTGGTAATCCATTTAATGTGAATATCCCGATAATTCATATTTAACATTCAGTCCCTTGACAATACGAATTATCGGGATTCTACTGTATATATATTTACCTTGCACCTTAAGGATTTGAAAAAAAAAAAACATTTATATTTTATGTTTGTAATGTACACATATTTAAGTGTATACACAAAAAATATCATGTCATTCCAACAAATATTCTTGAAGTTACACGCATATTTGTAAAGACGTCTCGGAGCGTTTGAAAGTATAGGTGGAGCCGAGGCCCAAGCAGCAGCTGCTTACCTAGAACGCTGCTCCTTCCATGACCCTTTCTATTGTATTCATATACCTGGAGTGACAATTTAGTAGTCCTTTTTAGTTGTTATACCTGGGAGCTAAATTCAACGATTTCTATTTCCAAACTGGCAAATATTGAAGAGTAGTTGGTCTAAACAGCCAAGCCAAGCAGTAAAGTCTTGCGCTCGTTTATACGTTCTGTTGTGATTTTTCTGTGATTTTCTGTGAAAATGAAGTGCAGTAGAGAAAAGAGAACATCTTCCAAGATGCAAAAGTCAAGACCAAAAAAGAGAACAAATGTTTTTAATCCAAAAACAGCTGAGACAGATGAAAGTAGTTTCAGTGCCTCTGCGAAAAAATTAAAAATGCATCAGGAGATCTTAGTTCCGCGCGATTCATCTATTGAATATTGAATTTTGAACTTTATTACAGTGTTTGCAGCAATTTCTGAATATGTGAAGTGTAAAACATGTGACGGAGAGGTGAAGTTTGAAACTGCTTCTCAACGAGGACTTGGTTTTAAAAGTTTCTACTGCAAACAGTGTGAAATTTGGAATAAAAAAAGAACACTGAAGAGTATATTGATTTGTATCAAAATCATTAAGATATTTGCTGTGCAAATCATACAGGTTCTTCTGGAAAAATGGAAGTCGATTCAGTCACCGGAATATTCAAGCGTTGAATGGAAAAATTTGAAGTGCAGTTCCAAAGTTACATCGGAGACGGTGACTCCAAAACGTACTCTGGGATTTTAAAAGCTGTGCCTTACGGTGAAAAAGAAGTTATCAAGAAAGAATGTATTGGGCACGTACAGATGACGTGAACCGCAC